>JAHWFP010026557.1:0-19691 GCA_023313725.1 Lithobius niger
ACAGGCTTCACATGGAAACAAATATCTTAAACCTTCCATCAATCAGAACTGCCGGAAAATGGGAATAAATAATGAAACTGGGTGTGAACTCTCGATGCGCTCGATATACACAAGCTCGGCATACGACACTGCAAGTGTAGGGCCCTAATGTGCCCTCCCCCTCCCTTCAATGGCAGTTTGATTAGAGTAATCAACTGCGTTTATCAACTCTTGTCAGACTACTGAACCATACTTAGGGCATGAAGACCAGAAAAAAATACGCAAAGATCAGACGCAAATATAGGACCCCAATCCTTTGGGGGAATCTGGTTAGGTTAACCAGCCACCTCCACGTTGAGAGCACCAAGAATAGAAAAACTTAACACCAAGATCAGCCATACAGAGCCTAATGATTCTCCCCCACCACCAACCAACACAGTTTGGGGCAGTCCGAGTGGGGGTTAAGCCCTGTAAAACTCTAGACCCTGTAGACTCTAGTTACGGGTTCTGTGCACAAAAAAAAACAGAAACAAGCCCCACCAAAATCAATCTATACGGCACACATACATACATTTCTAACAGTACAATTTCTTCTTGTTCCCCTAAAATAGTTTCCTTATAGCCATGCCCATAGCTAGGATTTTTTTTTTCTGGGACGGCAAGCAGTTTGTTTTATTCTCATTACCTTTGTTGGTTGAAGGAGCCCACCAGAATTGAGCAACAATGCTTTTGCAAGAGTGACGAAGAATATCAATAATCTGTGGATTGGTCATTGGAATGGCACGAGGTAGGGTTACAAACCATCCTTTAAAGACTTACATACATACACACAGACGGCGAATCTGAAAACAAGGTCTAGCCATTAAAAATTTAGAGACTCAAACCAGGCAAAATATGATCCCTGCACAATACTTTGGCGTAAGTCGAACTGACTTTTTTTTTGTAAAGTTAAAATACTTTGTAGTTAGTCTGTGTTTGGCTCCCCATATTGTAATACCATACAAAATCATCGCGTAAACAAAAGTAAGAAGAGAATGTAAACTATATCTTGGCACGCAATGTTTGACCTTTGCTGAAATAGCATCTCTAGCGATTTTTTTTTTTACAAACAAAATTGATTTTGAGTTTCCAGTACTAAGTACGGTCTATCATTACGCAAAGCATTCAAATTTCATTTAACAGAAAAAACCAGCAACCGGCGAGTACTGTAGCTAATTGAAGCAAATATCTCCCAAAGATGTGTCTCTTGTAGTGCTTCTGATGATGGTGATCGTATAAATTATCACCAAACATTCAAGTTAGACGTTCAATTGTCCAGTTTGTGGTATAATGTAATTTTTGGGAGATGTTTGCTTAAATTTCATTTACTTTTACAATTGCATTGCCGTTAATTCTTACGTTAAATCGACATCTCAGCAGCTCACTTAGACATAACAGAGACAATTGTGGCGGCTAAATTCGGTTTCTATTGCTTAAACAAAAATCTTCATTACCTGTCAGTTTTAGCATTTTATTCTCAAATGTTTTCTTTCGAGAGATTAAATTGATTAATAACCAACAATCCCCAGCTCGCTAACCTTAAGTGTGGGCCTGCACTTTCCTCTAAAATGCCAAAGCGCCTAACGCGCGTCCCAACCATCTTTTACTCCTCACGTACGTTATTGTGGTGACTCAAGAGGGGAGGCAGGGTGGGTACAGGTACATACGGTAAGCAATAATTTTAATTTTTACCGTACGTCTTTTAGATTTTTTGATCTCAAGGTAATTTTTAATAAACATCGTTGAAGTTCGTACTGTGGAACACGACGAAATTCCAAAAATGTCAATTCACAAAGTAAACACGCACACTTCCACAAACTAGACACTTACTACTACGTCCAGCAAACTTTCAACAACTCCCTGTTGTCTTCATCAGGCTTTTAAAGGTTTATTTAGTCCCCGACCACATCTTGCTTCTTCAATGTTCACAATCGCAGTGTTTGAATTCGCCAGTAATCGTGGCCTCATACATTTGTCGGGCGGGTGCACGTCGGAATTCTGCTCACTCAGTTCCCATCTCCTATTCAAATCTCGTTCAAGTCCAACGTTAACCAGGTGCCCCACGTTAGGATTTGATGGTCCTTGAATGTTCGTAAGTGGTTTATTAGGCAACTCGCGTTGTTTAATTGCTATTGATACCAGTCACCTAAGATGTTATCACTTGCCGAGTTTGAGCTCAAAAGCGTCTTGGCTTTCTCTCAATGTATTGCGATTCCAAGCAGGCACTGCTATTCCGTTGTCCTCCTTCCCATTTCTAACATTCGCCATGTGTTTGTACCAGACTCACTCTTACTCCTTTTCTGGTCAAACTAATATAAACTGCCTTACAGTCATTGAATGGGACACGGTACACCCCAGGCGATGGGACATGTTGCGAATACAAGAGAAGGAGTGTACCGTGTCCCATGCAACGACTGTGAGGCAGTTTATATTGATGAGACCAGAAAAGGAGTATGAATGAGACTGGCACAATGCATGGCAGGGGTCGAAATATTGGGATACACAGGGGCAAATTGCATTCAAAAATTGCACTTTGCACTCCAGAAGCAACTCTTGGAGTGCAAAATTGCAAACCAAAGTTGAATTTTTCATAACTTTTGAACTGCACAAGCTGTAAGACTTGCGCAGGCCTTCCACTAAACTTTCGGGAAAAAATAGGACAACAAGAACAACAATACTAGCAATAAGTTACAGTCTGACGCATGTCTTGCTTATATAGTTGCTTTGGTGCACTGAATTTTTCAGCACCATCTTTCTCTAATACTTAAGTCTTTTACAGTTCTCAGTCCGTTG
Organism: Lithobius niger; assembly: GCA_023313725.1. NCBI lineage: Eukaryota > Metazoa > Arthropoda > Chilopoda > Lithobiomorpha > Lithobiidae > Lithobius > Lithobius niger. The sequence continues at coordinate 2,812 of JAHWFP010026557.1, forward strand.
GAGCTTTTGTATAATAATATGCACCCTGGTGTCATCAGCATATTTTTGAGCGAGATTCCTCATTCAACATCACCGTTTCCAGGAGCTGTGAGGCCGCATTTTACAACTTTTGCTAAGTGAGGTTACTTCTTCATTCGGCTCCTTCAGTTGAAATATCTTTTTCCCAGTAAGAGTTATTTCTTCAGAGTTTGACTTTGCTATGTTTTTCAAGTCATCAGAAATATCAGAATCAACTGGGTAACATTTTCATTCATCTATTACCTTATCTGTTTCAAGTGGTCAGAAGGGATGCCCCATCATTATAAATATCCGCTGAAGTGCTCGTTGCAAAGATTTTGCCTTCTTTGCAACCCATAAAGGCACTAAGGGTTATTTAAAAGCAATATTTTTGCCAGTTTCTTGTACGCTACCATGAAGAACTTGCATGTACAGTATACATACGTTATATGCAGTCAAATGGTCCAAGACGCACCAATTTTTTGAAAGTGGTGTCTTTTCAGTTTCGGAACCAATTTCCATTTTTCATTTGGCAAGAGATTTTTTTCTTCGCTTACATTTATTGCCAGGACAGAACTGCCTGTGACACTGCAATACAAGATCATTTAGTTTGTGTATAAAGTATGTGCACCAAAGTAACTTACGGTAATTCTTTCTGTAAGAGCATCGCCAGAAAATTACTGAAGAATTCACAGCAGATATCAGAAACTGAATTATCGGAAAAGAAGAAGAAACCTTGTATACTGTAATAATTCTCTTGTAACAGTCTGATTGGGTTAGATTTGTAGTTCAGATTGTGTTCTGGCCTGCATCTGTACTGGACTTTACAAAATTCAGCATGTGATGCATTTTAATTTTTAAACTTTTTAAAAGTAGGAAAAGTAGGACAAGTGGAAGGCCTGCTTGCGGTTTGCGGTATTTTAAACTCCTTCCAAAGAAGCTAAACTCCATTTTTCACCACATTTGGTTAAACTATGTGTATAGGTTTTTCAGTTGAATAGTGAAACTAAGTCACATTTTAAGAAAAGTGTATAGTACACAATATTGAGATGGTCAGAATTTTCAAAGGCTATAAAATAGGAGACCACTGTGTTAGTTTACATTTTGGTTTTGCACCCCAAAGACTTTTTTTGCACCCCAGTTACAGATTTTGGGTGCAAATTTGCACCCGGTTCTAAATTTGGAAATTCGACCCCTGACATGGCGAATGTAAGAAATGAGGAGGACAACGGAATAGCAGTGCATTACATGGAAATACGTCACACAACCGATTGGGAGAAAACCAACACGCTTTTCATCTCAAACGCAGCAAGAGATAAACATCTTAGGTGCCTGAAATCGATAGCAATTAAACAACATGAATTGCATAATAAACTACTTTATGAACATTCGTCATTCAAGGACCACGAGAATTGAGTAGGCGATGGGAACTGAGTGAGCAGAATTCTGACATGCAATTCTAGGTGAAGGGCTTGGGTGGCCGCTGAAGGGTGAAGGGAGCTATGGCATTTCTTACGTTGTGTGCCGGAGAGGCGAGGTAGACGATGGGGAAACCAGGGGCATGCAGGGCAGGTCCGGCCTTAGGGCTGAAAGGGCCAAAGGGCTTGGAAAGGAGTGGATCCCACCCGGGAAATTACGGGTAGGGAGCCACGGTATTTTCGGTTCAACGATGAACTGGGATGGTGGGGCACGATGAACAACCGAAAGGCAGGGGAGGCCCACCAGCCTGGACTAATGGAAGGCGGAATGATCCCCGGAGGAGGGAAGGGAGCCACGATGTTTGCCGGACGAAATGCGAAGAACCAGCAGGGACGAGCGGCCGCCTGACGCGACAGCTTGAGACAAAGAGATGGCAGGCTCTCGCAGCCGCCATTCCTATAGGGAGGACCGTGCATGTGCGGTTGGGTCACTGAGGCGGCCGTTCAAGTCTCAAGCATCCAGCAGCATCGTTGAGGCAACAATGCTAAAATTGACAGGTATTGGACTTTTTGCAGCACAACAAACTGTCGATATAAAAGTACAAAAGAACTTAAAACCACCAAAATAAAATACACTGCTGTTGAATATTATGCAGTCAGGTACGTATGTATTCTATTTGGGCTGATCCACACAAAAATGGACAACCAACTAAAACAATGAAAATTATTGGCAACATTCAAACCCTTTAAATCCAGCAACAAATTAAGATTGACCAAAGATATTCAGGCAGTGCAAGTAGATTTGTACAATGGTCAACCACAAATCTTAACAAGATATGCTTCAATGTGGATAAATGTGAGGTACTTCTCATTGGATAGTACATCATGATCAGGAATACTCCCCGAATTTTACCAACAATAACGTTATGCTATTACTAAGGCTGTACCGAACAGATTTTGTGCTGATGGGCAAAAATAGGTTCGGCGAACAAAAACCTACAGAGTTTCGAATTTTGCCAGGCCCTTGACAATAAATAAATTCTGTTTCTCCACATGTTTGTTACCTTTTGATTTAATTTAGGCTACGCCTACATGTTTTACATTGTGTAGGCTAAGGTTATTAACGGACAAATTTTTACTTTTATTTGGGAAAAAAAAGATGTATTCCAATGTTTTCATTAGCCTGCAAATGTGTAAGCCAGAAAAAAATATTGTTAAAAGTCTGTAGCGATCGGTTCGGTTAAATTGGATTGGTACACCAACCAATTTGTGACTGATCGGATCGGATCGGATCGGAATCTGTTCGGCAGAAAAAATGCTGATCGGTACAACCTTAGCTATTACTGTATTCAGTGTTTTAAGTGTGACATTTTTTCCTTTCTTACTCAAATGTCTGCCAAGGTGCACTTTTACTGTTAGATTTATTGCTACACAGAGGGCTCGCCTACGCAAAACGCATGATATTCAAAGCATGCAGTCATCCTCTCACTCGCACAACTAAGCAGGTTAAAATTCTTGGGACTTATCGCTGAGAATCTAAATGTTCATTATCTGGAAGCAGCATGAAAAGTTAACCGGCCACGGCGAAATTCAAAATCGCTTCATACTTAGATCTTGAAACTTTGCGTACGCTGTATGTTCGCCCTCATTTTGAATTTGCTGTTTACTGTGTTCTAGTGTTGGGCAGTACCAGTAATTTTTCAACAGGTGCCGGTACCAAGCGTAGTAATGCAGTACTTATGAAAGAGGCGTAATCTGGTATTGAAGTGCTGCGGTGCTAACATCCAATTTATCAATAATAACGAATTTTTATTTAAAAATGTGTTTTGTTGATATAGTTCTCCCCGATTTAAGCTTAATGCATGTTTCACGACACATTTAATTTAAAAAAAAAAAACATCTTCTAAAATTTGTAGGCTACATGCTATCCAAGTAGAAATGCAAATATAAACAAATGCTGGTGAAGCCCCAAAGTTATGCAAGTTTGGCTCCACTTTTGTGCATTTCGAATTCCAATTTTACCATAGTCGATCTTTAACTGATTGTTGCACTGTTTTGATCCCTACAACACAAGGACTAAATTAACTATTGTTACAATTTTTGGGCCTTTTTCATATTAACACAATACCAGTATTTTAACAATGCACGATATTTGGTACAGTTACATTTTTGGTATCGGTTGTATACCGTGAGAACCAGTTTACCACCCAACACTACTGCGTTTTCTTTCTTATGAAGAGATACTTTGACAGACACAATGTTGCTGTGTCGGTACGCAAATTGACCCAGTGTGCTGCAAACGGGAACCCCAACTCACCAACTACCTAAAGGAAGAACCCCTTTCGTTAGAGGTGGGATTCCCCTAGGGATACACCGAATACTCGGTAATTATTCGGTATTCGGCCGAATAGTGATATTCGGTATTCAGCCGAATACTGATTTTGGCCGAAGTGATATTCGGTTTTCGGCCGAATAGTGTTAAGATTTGTTGGTATTCGGCCGTATATTTTTTAGTATAAATTTATGTAATTGTGTGAATGTACGAACATTTAGCTAAGCATTTACTTTTTGGTTTGTGAGGAATTGTCTTCTGACATTTCTAAAAGAAGGAAAAAATGATCAAATACGTTTAAATTACAGGTATTCGGCCGAATATGTAAAATGTTTGGTGCCGAATATTCGGTGTTCGGTAGTTTAACTATTTGGTCGTATATTCGGTATTCGGCAAGTTGAGTATTCGGTATTCGGCAACTTAAGTATTCGGTGCATCCCTAGATTCCCCTTCAGCTAGTTAATTTTACAACACAACTGAACGGAAAACTTATCATTGTCGCATCTCTCAATCGGCCGAGTAAAGGCGACTCTCAGCCAGAACCTGCAATTGTAAACTCAGCTCAACTGTTTTGGTTAATCAGCTTTTTCACGTAACTGGGAAACCAAATTTCAGTTAACAGCATAACCCTATAGTGGAGTAGGTACGTTGCAATATATGGAGGAACCCTGCATTTTATGATTGGAAAGTTCCACTTTGCATACTTGTACTTCATAACAAGACGAAGTTTCTAGGATAGGGAGCCATCTCCAACACCAAGACGGCGTCCATTAATACTAATTCTCGGCTCCATTTCATGCGATGTTCAATTTTTTTTTTGTCTAAAAGGCCTCAATTAGCACCACATTTTTTCCTGTAATCATGATTGTTTTCACAATATTTGAAAAAAAAAAAACAGTAATTAAATAAAATAGCTGCCATTTTAGTCTGTATTAATGTTACTATCTCGGCTCCCTCTAATGCGATTTTCAATCTATTTTTGGTCTGAAAGGCCTCAATTATTACATTTTTCCTGTAGACATGACCGTTTGCAAAACATTTGAAAAAACTAATTATATGAATAAATATAATAAATAGCACTACATCTTTTTGCCGTAAACATGATAGTTTCCACAATATTTGAAAAAATAGTAACTAAATATAATTAAATATAATAATCAGTGCTACATTTTTTTTTTCTTGTAAACATGATCATTTACCTAAGATTTGAAAAAAATAATTTAAGTATTATTTTCTTTAACTTTAGCATATTTTACTGATTGTAATACATGTTTTCATACGGCCACCATTTAGTTAAATTGAGTGTCACAGAAGTAATGTATTATTATACTGTTTCAGGTATGATATGATGAATGATCACTAATAAGGATGGCTACAAAGCGCCTCCGCCTGGCTGAACCTGTATGTCAACCTGCACCTGTCTTAACAGATTGGATGAAATGTATCTGTCAGATAATACAGGAGACGACCTTATGTGCCCCGAAAAACAAAGCAAAATCACTGGTTGGTGCTGGATACAAAAGTCTTGGTGACAATCTAACAGAGTTTGACAGATTAAATATATGAACATTAAGCGATCTGATGAAGGTGGTGGCATTAGACACCAAGACTATGCAAGAATTTTGTACCCAGCACCAACAGTGATTTTGTATTATGTTTTCCTGGTTACACAAGAGTAGTCTCCAATATTTATCTGACAGATACAAGTAAACATCATTCATCCATCTGTCAACGCAGTGCAGGTGGACATACAGGTTCAGCCAGCCGGAGGTGCTTTGCAGTCATCTTATTGCGATTATTCATCATATTATACCTGCAACAGCATATTATTTCTGGGACACTCAATTTAACTATCTGCTGTCCGTTTAAAAAAAAAGCATAACAATCAATAAAAAATGTTAAAAGTAAAGAAAATTATATTTATTAATGCGTGTTTCCAAATATTGTACAAACAATCATGTTTACAGGGGAAAATGTAGTGCTAATAAAGGCCTTTCAGACGGAAAAAAAATTGAAAATCGCAATAGAGGGAGCTGTGATATTAACATGTTATGCACGTATTAAATTCTATGGACGTTTCTGTTTGGCCGTGTCAGTATGGCTCAGCGGTAGAACCTCGGTCTTTGGCTTCAAATGTTGTGGGTTCGATTCCCCGCTCAGGCAGTCTTTAGGTTCAAAAGGCAACGTAAATATGTTTGCTTCTAAATTTATTTAATAGAAACCAAGATGGTGGCCATTATATTTAATTAGTGTTTTTTCAAATATTGTACAAACAATCATGTTTACAGGAAAAAATGTAGTGCTAATTGAGGCCTTTCAGACAAAAAAAACAAAAACTGAAAAACGCATTAAAGGGAGCCGAGATATTAATATAAATGGCCGCTATGGTGTTGTACATGGGTTTAAGAGATGGCTCCTATCCTAAAAACTGCGATTGTTATGAAGTACAAGTATGCTAAGTGGGACTTCCTAATCATAAAATGTAGGGTTATTTACTCTTACCTACCCCACTACTAGCCAGGATACATCCCATAGCTGCTGAGTGCTGACAGGGTTCGTACAAAGCTTTGAATTCCTTGAAAGGTCCTCGCCTGTAAATTGCATACTTAGTTTAACCCTGGTCCTCGCTATCATTCTACAAAACCTCCCATTGGCTAAAAGCCACAATCATCAAAAAACAAAACTGGTAAAAGGGACCGCCAAGTTCCGAATGGTTCGGCCCTTTAAAGGAGTGATATCAACACGCCAAAACATTTGCCAAGTTAATCGCACCTAGTAATAGTTCGAAGGTTAAATGAAAACTAGAACATTGCTACTTTAGTAATTTAAAGTCTCAAGTAATATTCGGTGCGATTAACTTGGCGAATGTTTTGGCTTGTTGGTATCGCTTCTTTGAAGGGCCGAACCATTCGGAACTTGGCTGTACCTTTTACCAGTTTTGGTTTTTGATATAACAACTTTTTTTTTTTTTAATTGTGTATTACACTCAACTAAACTAGCCTGCAGGTGTAATAAAGTGCCACATCAACAATAGCTTGAGTTAATTTAATATCACTCCTTTGATAGGCCGAACCCAGGCTCGGGCTGGCCATAGTGCCATTGTGGCAATGGCACAGACGCCCATAGGCAGGCGTACTTTTGGCGCCCTTTGGTAGTCATTTTTTTCTCCTACCCGTGAAGAAAAATGAATGGTTTTAGACTCTTTGTCCGCTGTTGACCTTTCCTTTCAGGCTTTTAAAATTTGTGCACTCATGAGAAAATAATGATGGTTTGTCGAACATTTTCAGTCACTTTTTCCACGTAACCGTATACAATGAAGTTGAACTTAATTCTGTGATCCCAAGGAGGTTCTCCTGTATTTTAAATAGGGATGTGCAGATTATCGGATTCATATCAGTGTTGGCAGTTATTGGAGACAACTCTAAAAAGTCCCTATTGAAACACGTTAGATTCGCCCCTATTAGTTCAGTCAAAAGTTTTCAGAGGGTGCCATGTGTTCCATCTGGTAATTTTTGCTTATTTTTTTTAGCCCAAATCTAAAGCAAACTAAATTACTAAGGCTGTACCGAACGAGAATTTGTTAGCCGAACCGAACAAACCTTAAATAAGCCGAACACCGAACACTTCCGAACCGAACAAAAATGTACCAAGCCAATCTATTTTAAACTAAAATGTAAAAGAACTCGGTTCACAAAGATTAATCAAAGCACAAGTTTCTTAACAAATGTAGGTATTTTCACATGGACTTGTAAGTCCATAGATGTTGAAACTCTGTTTAAACATTAAAAAATCTCCACTACTTTCACATTTTCCCTTATAAGTTCAGAACCGTTAGAGCTAGGAACTTTTGGTTTGGACCAACAGAAAGCTGACGAAAAAACCTTCAAAATGGTGTATTCAAACATCAAAATCCATCGATTAGAAGTGAAAATATGTTCGGTTTGGTATTTTGCGTTTCAAAGACCGAACACCGAACCGAACCGAACACCCTTTGTTCGGCCATGTTCGGTTCGGTACAGCCTTATAAATTACAACTAAGCTAGGCTAAATAATAAATCAATAGAAGCTAATTTTGTTTAAGTTTAATTTTAGGCTAAAAGCTGAGTAAAAATTCCCACATAAAACACATGGCACCCTCTGAACTAAGACCAAACTAATAAGAATGTATCTAAGACGTTTCAGTATGGGTCTCGGTCACAAATTCCACCTCCGATGTGCCGACAAACCGTATTGGATCACATATAAGCCGCACTTTTTTCGATATATACGCCAACAACGCTAATTTCGCTAAGTATTGACAGATTTTGACATTCAAATACACCATTTAAACCTTTTTTTTTGCCAGCTTTCCAATGGTGCAAACCACAAGTCATTAACTCCACTCGTTCAGAAGTTATGTCTAAAAAACTATTTAACTTACATTTTTAAACAAACTTGGCTTGCAAATAGATAAACTGCTGCTCGCTGGTACTTTAGGACTAATATATCAAACTGCTCGTCTGTTGATTAATTAAAATCAACATTTTCACATATTTAGATTTTTAATCTTTACAATGGTGCAGAAAATGTTTGGCTGCATGCACTTTTCTTGTGGGGTAATGTCTGCGGAAAATGGCTGCAGGAAAAAATAGCTTTGTACAACAAATTTTTTTTTAATGTTTTTATGAGGCTACGTTAAAGTTTTTTTTCTTGCAGTACATCGGCAGCAGAAACTGTATCGTACTTCCATTTTTTGCAAAATAATTATTTAGTGTTATTTCGGCAGTTATCGGCATTCCGTTTTGACAGTAATCGGTACATCGGCACATCCCAAATTTTAAATGCAATATGGAGAAAACTGAAGTGTCAAGATTAGGAAGTAAACGCTTAAACTATGTTTTTTTTTGGTACGACACATTTGACTGAAGGTTTATTCATTTACTGTAAAACATACACAAGTTTGTACAATGACAATCGTGTTAAATAAACAATTAAAAGTGGATTTTTTAAGTCCATTTGGGCATGTTAAGTTAAGGAAAGGAGTTACACAAGGTAATTTCTTAAGACTAAACAAAAAGAGTGGTACCTCAAAGCAAAGAATTAACTTCAGCCGTATACGAACCTGCAAAACGCAGATTCTTAGCACTGAAATTTGCAGAATTTGTGCAAATGAAATTGAACTTCGTGCACTACAGTTTCTTTCTGTACAATATTTACAATATAGGCTACTTGACTGAAAAATTCATGAATGCATTTCTTGGTCTTGAGGCGGGCTGCTTTGGATTGGCCTTCGGAAAAGCAAAATGTGGGGCTCTGCAAATAATACAAAAGGGTGAATGTTAATGTTGGCAGGTCAAAGCCTACAATTGCTTTCAAAGAGTTGATTTTAAAATACGAAAATTGCTGCTAAACTGCTTTTCACTAAAAAAATCCGCCCCCTTATGAATATTCAAGGGCCGTCAAACCCCAATATCATGCACTTCGTCAGCCGCGAGTTGGATGCAGTTCTTGAACATGGATGGAAACGAAAAAGCAGTTTCAATGTCCAGAGCCAACAATCAACACCGGAAGTGAGCTTGCCTTGTAAAATCCTGAGGCTACGGACGCGCTCCAACTCAAAGGAGGAAAAACGTTGTAGTCAAAGTAGGAAGATGTAATCAGAGTTCGAATCAGTCCTTAGGGAGCCTGAAGAATAAAACGAAGTTTTGTCGAAAATTTGCAAGACATTCCAGCTGAAATGGACCAAGGTGGTTGCAGTCACATTTTTTATTTTTTCTCACATTTGGTATGTTGATAACTCCATAAAACCAGTCAAAACCCTGTTCCTTTTTTTTTTTTGGTGGGGGGTTTGAATAGTTTAGGAGTACTGGACCTCTAAAAGTACTGGGTTTACGGATTTAGTCTTGGATTTGTGTGTTCCGTCTATTTTTGGATCAAACCTTTATATCTTGGAAACTATTGGAGACTACAGGGATGATCAAGGTGTCAAATGAAACGTATAGAAATAATCTATCACACTACACTGTAAAATATATAAAATACAGGGTGGCCCACAAAAATCCGACGACCAAACATTTTTTTAAGTCTAACTTTTCTCTTTTGGACCCCTCAAAACCAGGAATCATATCTAATGAAACAAAGATTCCTGTCCTCTCCTGGTTCTGAGGTGCTAAATAGAAGAGTTGTACTTAAAAACTTTAGAGTCGTCAGTTTTTTGTGGACCACCCTGTACATGTTTAATATTCTCAGATATTATGCTATGTACAATATGTGCCAATTACTTAACAATAGCTTAGGACATCAAAACTCCCGTTGGGTAGCATGAAAAAATGAACTTTTTGTCCAACTAAGCAATTAGTTGTGCAAAATTTCAATTTGCTTTGCTCTTTTGCCTCTATATGTTTTTCCCACTGGATAGGGGTCATTCCATCTCAAATGGACCAAAAGTAGAAAAATTGGTAGCCACTACTCCCCCCCCCCCTCAAACTTGGTGTGTTAATTAGGGTCCATAAAGAAAGTCATAAATCCAAAGTATTAGATTTTTTTAATTCAGTACTTTAGCGGTTAGTCATTTAAAGTGTCTGTTTTGGCAGCCATCTTGGATCGTAGTGACTTTACACTTTAATACCAGCTTCGGTCGATTAGGCTTAAGTCACGCCAGGTTTTAATCGCGCTAACCGGAAAAATAGCGGGATACTGCATAATGGGTGAAATATGACCACGTAAACAATTAAAACTTTATTTTCAAATTTTTGTTCGTTTTGTTTTATTTTACTTAACGTGATTCATGTTGCTTAATGATTTTTTTCTTAATTAGGTCATTTAACACTTTCACGCCAAACCTTTTTATTTTGAACTAGCATTACAGCCTGACCGATTTTGGCATTTACCAAAAATATCATTTCAAGCCCTGCAGTGGAGCTCAAGAATTTAAAATACAGCCACTTATCTCAGAAAAGCATGCGTTAAATGGTGATGCATTCTGACATTTTTAATACAAATTAGTACTGGCACAGTAAGCAGCGAAACAATGTTGAAGAACTTACAAAAACGCAAAAGTTCAACATTGTTGGCCGCCATTTTGTATTCAGCTACGCAAGGCACCTATACCACTTCCAACAAACACCATTTCACACAGTTTACGACTGGTCAGTGCTGCCGTCTACCGACTGATACGTGCACTAAAAATGTTGCCTAACAACACTGCGTGAAGAGCGATGGACGTACTGGTACGTTGACTTTAGGATGCACCCACAAACATACAGGATGTACTGGTACGTCCATAGGCAGCTGTGCAAAAGTTCAAAGGACGTACTAGTACGTCCATAGGCGTAAAAGTGTTAAACATTTGGCAAATTACACGTAAACTGCTAACACTAAAATACACAGATGATATCTTACACAAAAGATTTCAATTCGGGCATTTCTTCTTTGCATGGAAATCCATCGGAAGAGACAGGGTTACCTTCGAGCAGTCCTTACTGAAGAGAATGTAGTCGTCCTCCTTGGAGAATACCAAGTCACTCACTCTGATGAGCCTCCGTGGCCATGGCCACTAAGAATAAGTGTACAGTTTTTTGTGTTAGGTGCAACAACAATGCTTCATGGGCAGGCTCGTAAGGATTGACAATTAAACTCGATAAAACCAAAGGAAGATTCTAAGAAAGAAACGGACGACAGACACGCGGCCGGACGTTGTCAAAGGCATGTACGAGCCTGGATATCACCTTGCTGTTGCCCTATTCTGAAGGACCAACGCAGGTTAAGACCGAATTAATGATCTAGCGATATCCTTTAATGGGGGACAGTCCTGCCAGGAAGAGATGGTCCTGAAAGGCAGCCAGAGAAGCAACCGTGGGATCACAACGCACCAGGCAAAGCATCAGCGCCATTTCGCCTTGTAAACCTTCAAAGTGGACTACTTATAAAACTAAAGAAGGAGTCTCGTACAGGGGCGGGAAAACCTGCAAACTTCAAACTCTTCTTGAAAGTCTCACTTCTGAAATTAAGGAATAGCCAGATTTTGGTGCAGTGTTCTGTCCGCGAATTGCGAGTTGCGTCAGAAGATCCGACGACAGTGGCAATGATACAGGATCCTCCCAGGGTAGACCCAGCAAGTCCACTAAACCACGGTGCAGTTGGACCGCCGAATCTTGTTCAACACTTTCTGAAGGGAGAATGGGGGAACGGCATAAGCAAACATCCTGTCCGACATCAGGGTGAAGCTGTCTATTGCCAAGGCGAGGTGATCAGGAAACGGGTAGACATAATTACGGTTGATGGTTGTGATGCATGGTAAACAGGCCTACTCAAGACGTTCTCCACTTTTGGAAGATAGCTTCGCAAATCTGAGGGATAGCCAACCGAGCCAAACGAAACGGAATTATTTTCACGAGCTACCAATCCACACACGATACTGTGCGAGTCCAGGATTGGAAAAAAATCACAAAACGCTTAATCTTACAAACACAGAAATGGAAGCACCAAAATAAACACGCACAATCTCACAACGGGAAGGAAATCTGTCAACATTCCGCAAATTTTCGACAGTTTACCTGGAGGATGATGAAATAAGTTTACGTTTCCCAACTGTCTTCGTCAGGCTCTATTTTGAGGTCTTACTGCTGCTTTGAATCACATCAATGGCTCCACACCAGCCTTGCAACTGAAGAGGCCGTAGCCGTCGATGTTGGACGGCCGGTGGCCGTGGCATTGTTGGTCGGGCTGTAGCCATGGCCTTCGTTGTTGGTCGTGCCGTTTCCATTCGGTTGCAAGGCTGGTATGGAGGTCGGCTCTTACCAAGTATGTGCACCGGATTGCAGATGTGAAAGGTGCCTGGATATTCATGAGGCCGTCATTCTCTCTCATGTGCCTGTATAGCCAACGATTCTAAGCCTCTTAAATGCTGATCTCTCTTCAAATTTGACACAATCAGGGTCTCAGTATTCTCCCAGTCTATACTGCGGTTAGTACCCATGCGACTGCGACTCAGTTTTCTTGTTTATTATTCCGAACATCTGCCATATGTTGCCTTAGGCTACTCCATTTCCCACTCCCTTCCTAGGCTCCCTTACGTAAATGGGATCGCAATCTCCGCACGGTACCTGGTACATACCTTCCTTAGTATTGGGAATTTTCCTTAGTACTTCTTCCTCTTCAAATCGTTTATCTACCCTAGTGTTTACTTCTTCACTCATCCTAGGTGGCAACATGTGCTTCTTAATTGACTCTCCTTGTCGAAAAAAGGTGTCGAATCCTTCCTTCTTTAACATCCCTCTGTATTTTCTCGCAAGCTTACTCCATGTAAGGCTCACTCTTTTAACCACTCCTCGATCATCCTTCCGTTCCTTTCTCACCTTCCAGCTTGATGGCCTTCAATTTTAGTTTATTAAAAAGGCCCGGTGGATATCCCATGTTGATATACTTCCCCATGGCGTGTTCCAAATGCGGTCTCGCTTCACTTAGACATGAAATTCCACAAAATTCTCCTAAACTCATTCATGTCAATCATCTCGTAAGTGCCCTTCGGATGTCCTGGCTGATACTCTATTCCTCTATCCTTGGCTGTGGGTTTTCGATAGGGCTGGAAGTGAATACCTCCACCCACTCTCCTCTCCAACTCAAGACCCAGGAAGGGGAATTTTCCTGTGTTGGACTCTTTCACATGTGAAAACAAGTTTGGGTTTCCAATCATTCAGAAACTTCCATACTCGGTCAACATCATTCTTGCGAAGAATAGCGAGTATATCATCGAGGAAGCGTTTCCATAACTTCACCCCGGAGAATCTCCTTATCACCTCTTCATCTATGTGCTGCAAGCAATACCATCTCCGAGATGATGGGGGAACAGGAAAATCCCATAGGTGCCCCCTTTATCTGTCGAAATGTTCTCCCTTTAAACATCTACGTAAATGGAGGCAAGGACTACATTTAGTAGAGCCTTATCTTGCTCAAAGACTTTCGTCGGTATCCCCCGTTTATTCGCCGAAAGATGCATAAATTCAAGGATAAGTGTGTGGGATTTTCCTGTTGCCCCATCATCTCGGAGATGGTGTTGCAGCACATAGATGAAGAGGTGATAAGGAGATCTCGGGGATGAAGTTATGGAAACGCTTCGTCGATGATATACTCGCTATTCTTTGCAATAATGATGTTGACCGAGTGCTAAAGTTTCTGAATGATTGGAAACCCCGAACTTGTTTTCACATGTGAAAGATAGTCCGACACAGGAAAACTCTCCTTCCTGGATCTTGAGTTGGAGGAAAGTACGGGGTGGTATTCACTTCCAGCCCTTATCGAAAATCCACAGCCAAGGATAGAGTAGAGGAAGAGTAAGTCAGGACATCCGAAGGGCACTCTTGAGATGGTTGCCATGAAATGAGTTTAGGAGAATCTTGCGGAAATCCATGTCTGAGTGAAGCGAGACCGCATTTGGAACATGCCAGGGGAAAGGATGTTAAAGAAGGAAGGATTCGACACCTTTTTTCGACAAGAAGAGTCAATTATGAAGCACCTGTTGCCACCTAGGATGAGTGAAGAAGTAAAGAGGAAGAAGAGGAACAAGTACTAGGAAAAATTCCCAATACTAAGGAAGGTGTGTCCCGGTACCATGCGGAGATTGCGATGCCGTTTACGTAAGGGAGACTAGGAAGGGAGTGGGAAATCGAGTAAGCAACATATGGCAGATGTTCGGAATAATAAATAAGAATACGGAGTCGCAGTCCATCGCGTGGCAACTAACCACAGAATAGACTGGGAGAATACTGAGACCCTGATTGTGACAAATTCGAAGAGAGATCATCATTTAAGAGGCTTATAATCCTTGGCTATATAGGCACATAAGAGAGAATTACGACCTCATGAACATCCAGGCACCTTCCACACCTGCAATCCAATAACTGGTAAGAGCCGACCTCTACACCAGCCTTGCAACCGAATGAACACGGCACGACCAACAACGTAGGCCATGGCTACAGCCCGACTGACCAACATCGAAGGCCACGGCCGCCGTACGGTTCGAAGGTAAACAAACGGACTGATGTGATTCAAAGCAGCAGTAAAACCTCAAAAAGTCAAAATAGAGCCTGATGAAGTCAGTTGGGAGACGTAAACTTATTTCATCATCATCCAGACAAACTGTCGAAAATTTGCAGAAAATTGACATTTCCTTCCCGTTGTGAGATTGTACGTAACTCTCGCAGTATAATGTGTTTACGTATTTTCAAACACAAAAATGGCACTATTACGCAAATTTTCGACAGTTATTTTCGTAGCATTACGAGTGTTATGGAAAATCGGTCAAACGGTCGGGGCTTGAAAACCACCAGTGTGAGCATCATGAAACTCGGGTATGCTGACACAGACCAACAGACATACAAAATCCAAATTCAGTACAGTATTAAGGCCTCACTTCACTCTCTCGGCCAATTCAATTCACATCCCATAACAAATAATTTTATTCCTACATCAATGAACCATTTACTTCCGTCCAGCACACTAGGCAATGAAAGCCATGGGCAGCATTTTACAAATTGTCATGCGATAATTGTTTACTTGCCTGGATCATGGACCATGTAATGTACCCAGCCTTGACTCTGTTGGACGCCAATTCCTCTCCACTCTGATTCAGTCATCAGATGGGTTTTTGGAACCAGCTTTGCAATGTCTTTTGGAAGCATAACATGCCTACGGAGAAACAGTAATCATAATTAGTACTATTCAGACAGCTATTCAGATTCCATTTGTGTTTAGCTTACTTTAATTCATTTGTATAACTATTTGTTTGGAAGAGGTATTTCTGTAAACGTGACACGTCCAGTTCAATTGCAACAAATGAAATTTACTTCATTTTCATGCCAATAAAAAACCACTTCGGAAAAGGATTGAATTATGTTTATTTGTCCAAGATTGTTACTACACCTAATATAACAATAAAAAACCACTACCAGTGTGTTAAAACTATGAGGTGGGAAGGGAAAGCTGCCAGATAGCGATCAAGCCTAGCCTTGCAAGAGTATAGGCTAGAGGCACACACAACTTCACGGGGACGGGCATTCGAGGCTTTGATAACCAGACCTTTGTTTGTCTAGACGATTACTTTCAAACCACTCATCAGATCAGGCTCTAAGCTAGTTATTGAAATTGAAATATTCTCGGCAGGACGCAGAAAATGCCTTTGGTACTGAGTGTGGCTCACCAGTTTTTGTCACAATAGGGGATGACAAAACTTGGGAGCACGGTGTCAAGTGCAACACCACTATGATCGATTCAAGGAAGAACGCTAGAAAGGATGGTGAATTCACGGTTTATTCCAGGGTCTGTTCTTAGAGATGTTGTTCAGTGATTCACGGATGCTCTACTCAGTGCTCCTAGCAAAGTGGCACACTTCAGGAAGAGTTGTAGCTGGGTAGGGAGACTAGCTCCCAGTCACAGAGTGAGACGAAAGGGGGCTACCGAGCCTTTAAGTACCTAAAGTAGGGATGTGCCGATGTAGCTTTTTTGCTGATAACTGTCGATATCGACTGCCGATATAACACTAAATAATGATTATTTTGCAAAAAATGAAAGTGTGATACAGTTTATGCTGCCGATGTACTACAAGAAAAAAACTTCTATTTAATATAGCCTCATAAAAATATTAAAGAAAATTTAAAAAATTTGTAATACAAAGCTCTTTTTCGCTTCAGCCATTTTCCCCAGACCTTACCCCACAAAAAAAGTGCATGTAGCCAAACATTTTCTGCACAATTGTAAAGATGAAAAAATCTTAATATTTGAAAATGTTGATATTAATTAATGAACAGACGAGCACTATGATATATTAGTCCTAAAATACGAGTAAGCTGCTGTTTTTTTTATTTTGCAGACGACGTTTGTTTAAAACTGTAAGTTAAATGGTTTTTAATACATAACTTCAGAACGGTTGCAGTTAACGACTTGTGGCTTGCACCATTGGAAAGCTGGGGAAAAAAGGGGTTAAAATGGTGTATTTGAACGTCAAAATCGGTCAATATTTAGTGAAGTTATGGCCGTTTCCGTATACATCGAAAAAAGGGCAGCGTATATTTGATCAAATTCGGTATATTGGCACATCGGAGGTGGACAACGGCGGTACCGATATATCGGAATTGCCTCTGATAACTGGCAATACCGAT
>JAHWFP010026558.1:0-27528 GCA_023313725.1 Lithobius niger
TTCCATTCTCATAACTCGGGGATTGTAGATTAAAGGTGAAAGTTCAAAACCTGGGCGACTACAGGTGAACCAGCAAGGGCATAATAAAATCAGACGCTTTTTTGATTGAGGGTAAATAGAGGTTTCTTATGTCGCGTTATTTTAAGTCGATGTAGTGCTTAGAGTACTTTAAGAACGTCCGTGTAACCACCTAAAACCACTTTCAAGTCGCAACATCTCAAACCATCTCGTTACGTCGACGTAAGGAGTTGAAGCGCTTTATCAACCTACGTACACCCACCTAAAGCCCATTTTTACATCGCTCTAAGGATTGCTTCCCTTTGATTGGTTGAAAAGAACGCGCGTAAACGACACGGATCAAGGACGGCAACCTGTCACTAAGCCAGCTAGCTGAATGGGAATAGAGAGGGGTTTGGGTGATAGGAATTAGATAAACGCGACGCTACACCGACTTAGCAGTAACTACGTGTACCCGTTGTCGTTTTAAACTAACTCCAACTTGAATGCCCGTGTTCTCCATGTTGTCTGTGTTTCTCATTTGAGTTCAAGTCGACGTAAGGTAAAGCAACGTAAGGTATAAAGCAACATAAGAACCCTCCGTGTACCCTCAGTCAATGACCGAGGGTACACGTAGGTTTCTTACGTCGCTTCATCTTACGTCGACGTAGCTTAGGTCGATGTAGTGCTTAGAGCATAAGAACCTCCGTGTACCCACCTAAAACCATTTCAAGTCGCTTTATCTCAAACCACCTCGATACGTCGACGTAAGGAGTTGAAGCGCTTTAACAACCTACGTGTACCCACCTAAAACCCATTTTCTACGTCGCTCTAAGGATTGCTTCCCTTTGATTGGTTGAAATGAGCGCAGTGATACGTCACGAAACTAGGACGGCAACCTGTCACTTCGTTAAAACGAAGTCGAAAGCCAGCTGGCTGAATGGGGACTTCGCAATAAAGAGGGGTTTACTTGATGGGGGGATTAGATAATCGCGACGCAGGAACCCCCGCTGTCGTTTTAACTCACTCCAACTACAACCTCCGTGTAACCACCTCTTTCCTAAAGCGATGTGAGCTCAAGTCGACGTAAGGTAAAGCGACGTAAGATGAAGCGACGTTAGAAACCTACGTGTACCCTCGGTCATTGACTCCCCTGTCATTTACCCATGGTCCACTACGAATTAGTAGCGCGGCACAAATGGCGCAGGCTCAATTTTTCTACATGAGCTGCGCGTCATGGATTTGTTTCCCACCCTCTAGCTATTGCCAAACTGGTTATTCAATAGAGGGATTTATAAATAGGTCAAGTTGGTAGGTCATCTCTCCCTTTTTTTTCGCGTGATCGTGGACTTAGCAATGTTGCTTTCTTTTTTCTTTTACTTCAGTGCATCAAGAAACACTTGTACGTAGAATACATGGACGAAGCGTTTCTAAATTGGCAAAGTTGCCTTCTTTGGCTCGTTGTTGTTTTAGTTTGCCAATCTTAACTGGTGGTAAGCATTTTGGATCAGTGTTTTAAGTCATTTTCGTAAGATTGGAAACTCACTGTCTTTATTTTTTATGTTGTAGCTGGAGAAAAAGTCTCAAACGCAACTGATTTTATTATGCCCTTGCACCAGTAGTCATCCAGGTTTTGAACATTTGTCTTTCTTTATGTGCGTTGAACTGAATCTTACTTTCATGAGACCTAAGCTTTAGCATCAGGATCGGACTATTTTAGATTCTCTTCCCTGCCCGACAGTACAAACGAAAACGCGGTATGGGAAAGGGGCAAGTATCAGTTCTACCTTTTTTGCAACGTTTTTAGCTGCCCCAAGATAATTATACGTCACTGATTTCATGCATTATTACTGAATGTCTCCTAAATTAATTGCAGTATACTTGATGCTTTATTGACCAAAATAATGTCCGAGTGCGCAGATACACAGTGGCAGGACGGTCACTTATTTTGCTCAGCCCTTCTCTCTCCCGCCCCACACTACAGTTCCTGTTGTACTTCACATTTTCATCTTCGCCACATTTTTAACCCCTCTTTTCGTTTCGTTACATGGTTTCTGTTATGCCTTTTTTTCTACTTGTGCGGTTTATCTGTACTTTATAATTTTAATTAATGTGAAACAAAGATTTACGTGTCACAGGCGACAGTTTCGGTATGGAGGAGTCGAATTGCTGGAGTTATTCGTAGACTGAGAGCATTTTTTTTTTGTAAAATATATTATCTTAGAAAGCATGTTTCATTGAAGTTTTATTTTGCCGTAGGAGAGTCACCTATAATATTATGTTATATCCTGGAGTGGGACTTACATAAATGCTGTTGATCCTATTATCAACTTCACAAGAAAATTCAGGGCTCCTACCAAAATACTGAAATAAATTTCCCTGAGTTTTCCAGGTTTTCCAGAATAGTTGAGGTCAATTTCCACGGTTATTTGCCGTTAATTATAGAAACATTTTTCCCCACACATTTTACCAGTTTTACTGTTTAAAGGATTCACAAAGTTTAAAAAAATAATGAGCCCCATTTAATGAACTTTCAGGTATCAATACAATACCCGAAGGACAACATTTTTTTAACGCAGCATTTTCACACAGTAAGTTTTTACGCACTTTTAGGCTTATTCATAATCGTTATTACTTTGTTTTTATTTTTCATAAGTTTTCCAAGTTTTTTTGTAAAAAATCAGACAACTCCGTGAGACTTCCTTGAGTTTCAGACGTAGTTTAAATTCCCAGTTTTCCAGGATGTTTGTAAAAAATCAGAACTCCCTTAGAGACTTCCCTGAATTTCATACGTAGTTTAAATTCCCTGAGTTTGAGTCTTGATGGTTTTCGTCGTCGTTTCCATCTTCCGCATGACCTTGTGCGTCAATTGGGTGATAAGTCTGTCCTCCTGTCCGGTGTTTTTCAATTTTTGCAGGAGGTACAGATGTATGACAAGATTTAGGTTAGGGGTTTGAATAATATCTCTGTAATGTGTGGTGCAGTGGCAACCCGGACCACTGCACTGTGACTGAGGTTGGCGCTAATGACCAAGCTGTCGACGCGCCATTAAGCCTCAATCCCCCCCCCCCTGAGTTTTCCAGATTTTGCATGCAAGCCCCAAGATCCCCTCGTAATTATGAACATCCTGGACATTCCGCCAGTCAAAAGTCTGGTGAACTCGTTGCCGGGTATTTACTACTGGTGAAATTCGCACCTATACATATATTCAGTGAATTTTGTAGTTTCCGTTTTTGCCGTTCGCGTTTTCGTTAACCATATGCACGAACCGCATCTGTTAGTTGCAGAAAGCAGCCACTCCCTATCAAAACGAATTTTGGATCTTCTTTACCTATGTCTATTCTTCTTCTTTGGCTATGTCAATGGACGTATCCATGGCAATGGCACACACGGCATTGGTGTGTGACTCATGGTTTGCTGGGCATGCGATGACTAAGAGGTCGTGTCAGCAATCAGCATTCATAGAAACGTCAAGTAAATTATAAAAGCATGGGAGCCAAGACAAGAGGTTTGGTAGGTGACTCCACGTCTTGACGCCAAGTGGCAAATTTGTAAAATATGCGTTGACATTTAAAACGCACAATGATGTTTGAAACATGCGCACAGCCAGCCAATCATGTATTATTTCAAGACATTTTAAACTTAAGCACAGCCACCCACCCAGTCACGCGTATCAGTCCGTAGGTCACACTTGAAACCTGTGCACAACCAGCCAATCAAGTATCCAACCCCAAGGTCACGTTGGAAACCGGCACATAGCCAGCTAGCCAGCCTGACGGACACTTCGTGCTAGGGATTTTAATTATACGTATAAATTAGCCATTCCTTTACTTGAAGCATAACTTGTCAGGTTCGTTATCTCTGGTGATAATTTATTAACAATTGTAGGAATGTTATGATTTTTACACTTTTGTACCACAACTATTTTTAATAAACACGATCTTGTGTTTCCAATTTTTTTTAGGAAACCAGTTTTAAAGCATATTTAAATTTAAATTCACGTTTAAACTAATATCTTAAAATAACGATTTAATCACGTAGCTTCAAAACGTTTAAAATATTTTGGTCCTTTACTGGTTGGTTTGTCACTTTAACTTGACCATGCAATATAAAAAGGAATTTAATTAGTCTGTTTTGAACTTTACACAAATGGTTAATTTGGTAAGGTGGCATAAATAGCCATATCTTAAGGGCTATTCATATTTCCCATTGCATCCTACGCAAGCTTCAGCAGTTCGCAAATGAAGGTCAGATCAGCTTATGTCTGATGTCACTTTACTGGCTTCAGTAACTTCATTACAGTCGACCGTTCCACGTTTATAGCCTGCTGGCTTGATGACAATATAATGAAAGCATTATTGGCGTTGACTCAATTTTTCCATCCGGCCAAACCACTGACTCTTGATCCAAATATAGGCGTCCACATCCCCCAAAACATCGGTCGTAGTCGTGCAGTTGTGAATTGAATTGGATTTGTAGCAGGGGAGGGGGACTGTGACGGGGGGGAGGAGAGGAATTGAAAATATGGCCTCCAAATTATCGATGACCCCCCCTGACGACCCCTTCCCCACCCAAGGTCCAAAAATATGCCGACCTCCCCCACCGCCCAAAAAAGTTAGCTTTTCTTATGCTTTTTCAGGTTAATTGTAGACGATTTCCTCTCGCCTATATTAAAAAATGGCACTGACTAAAAGTACGTTCTTTCAAACATTCAAACATTCTTTTAACCACCTTTGGACTGAGATTCATGAATCATAACGGTAGAATGGCTTGATGTACGGGATGCATATTGACACTATTAAGTCAATTGGAATGAGCATGTCCATGCTCTTCACAACATCAACACATGCAACATATGCAACATACTCCATGGTGCAAATACTTTTTCAGATAGTGGTTTTAAAGAACTGTTCACCGGATGACACTATTAATAACGCCAAAATCTTGTAAAAAAACACACATGATGATTGCGGGGGGGGGGTTTGCCTCCAGAAGCTGCAGCGTTTTTAGAAGTCATTTTCTTCCTCCAATTTGGTAAATTTTGTGTGTTAGACCCCTCCCCACTTTGATGTGCCTAATAAATAATATGATTCCCCTCGCGAGAGGCTCAAAAGAATCCATGACAACCCCCCCAATTACTTTCCTGTGCCCCCTCCCTCCCCCCCCCCCATCGATAAATAATGACCTGACCCTTACTGGTAATGTGAATAAAAAGCCGTAAAGACTGACACCTTTGGTGTCTTTGTTGAATTCGAACGTCCGAGGTCTTTAAATATACATTGAAAGCAGGGTTGCTCCGATATAACGTCTCGGAAATGATCGGTATGCGTCATCGTTATTGGTAAACCCTCATATTTTTTTTATAATTTCGCCAAAAATTGACCGATTTTTATGACCAAATACACAACTTTTACCGTTTTATTCTAGAGCTTTCGAATGGTGCTAACTTCAAGTCCATAGTTAGAATCCTGGCCATGTTAGTTAATAAAAAAAACAAAAATTGGTTCCAAAAAAGACACTTCAGATCAAGAAATTTACTAACTAGCGAACGCACATAATTGAGTATTTTTTTAAGTATTGTAAAAATAATATCAGTGTCTGTATCTGGCTCGGCAAAAAGTGGTATCTGTGGTAGCCCTGATTGAAAGACGTGAAGTGCGTGGTTTAAGTTGTTGTTTTATGAGTGAGTGCAACATAGGGTGATTTACAAGTGTTTTTAAACAAAAAAGGCCTTTTTAACTCTGAAATACAAAAAGTACAATTAAAATACGTTAAGTACAGTATTTAATACAATAAAACGAAAGAATTAGAGATTTTTAGCAGTTTTAGTACCATTCCTTGTTACTAGATGCCACTGTTAGCAAAGAGTGTTAGACATGTGATCAAAAAAGGCAAAAATACGTGACAAAATTTGAAAAATGCACCAAATTTAGTAACAAATTTGATTAGATTCTTTCTTTTTATTGTGTAAAATGATTCATGTAACGGATTTTAACTTATTTTTGTATTTAAGAGTTAAAATAGCTATTTTGTAATCAGCAAGTTGCCCTACGTGGGGCTATTCGGGTTGAAGCCCCCCCCCCCCACCCACCCCCTTTTCTCCGTTTTGCCCTTTTTCTTTGCCTTTTTGCCCTTTCTTTTTCCTTTGGTAGACATACAGAATCATGAAGAAAATCCATAAAAACAAAAGCTTTTCAAACACAGAAAGGCTTTCCAAAAAATGAATTCCAAAAGGTCCTCAAAAAGTGTGACGAGTGACTCTCCCCTTTTTTGCTGTTCTGCAGCGCCCGTATTTGTCGTGCTTTACATCCGGAGGAGTAGAGGTAGAAACACGCAAGCACAAAAAACATACGTTTTTAATGATGTAGAAGACCAGATGTCTATTTTTCTACATGGAGCTGTGACGTATATCAAGAATTTAACATCAATAAATTCTTGCTATAGGCCTATGTACATCTGTCACTGCTGTCGAGCGACAAAGCACCAATCTTCCTAAAGGTCGACAGTTCAATTCCCGTTGGTTCATGCTGACATTTAACTGCAAATAGCAGTGTTTTTTATTGCTAACATTACTGGCTTTTAGTACGGTGTTAAATTAAAACCTAGCAACCCTTTACAGTGGCAAAGGAATAAATCTTAGAGCGCTCCTACTATAAACGCCTCAAATATCCAATTTCAGTTTCAAAACTTTCTTAAACTTGGGTCTTCCATCAACGGAGAATATACATGTTGACACCTTAGGGGGGTTCGCGTAAGAATCTTTAATTTCCCTTTCGTGCCGACAGTCCTTTTCACCTTTTTCGTGTTTGCATGTCTGATTGTCGATTTACTTCGCTCGCCTTTCGTTCCACCGCCATCCTCGTATCACCTTTTTTTTTTCAATCATCCTTTTTTTATATTTTTTTTATTGCTCATTCACCCCTTGTTGCTCCAATCTCGTTCAACTCTCGCGTTTCACGTAATTTCTTTCCTCACAGGGCCAGGGGCGAGTCTTGCTCCAATTTCAATCGCCCTCCAGCCGAAGTAAGGATTCCTCCCAGCAGATCGCGTTCCTCCCTCCTTTTCTCAAAGCCAACATGGCCACCGACCGGATGTTTACAACGAAACCAGGGTCCACGCCGGAAGTCCCACCAAATCGGTCCGGAAACTTACTCAAATTATTCTCGATTAGAACGACAAAGTACGAGAAAGTCGTGTGAGTGTTCATGATGCCAATGGACCTTGGTGAAAAATCAGTAATGATTTCTGTTTTCTTGGAACGTTCAAGAATAACACAAAAAGCCAATTTAAACAAAATCCTTCGGGCCCGTTGCTGGCATTCACGGGCTCAGTTAGATTGAAGGGGGGGGGGGGGGGGTGGATGTGAAAGGGAAAGGATATGGGGAAAGAAAATATGTGAGTGCTAACTCCAAACTAGTAATACGCTAAAATATCAATTAATTTACGGCTGTGGGTAAACAAGTAAAAAAAACAAATAGCAAATTCTAATTTTCGGCAAACATTCGATGTCTCGGTCATAAAAACCATTCTAAAATATACAAATAAAACTCCTACGAAATGGAGCTGGCTACGTCATATCCGCCATCTTGGTTTAGTCCAAGATGGCGTATATATTTGGGTACTAATACAAGATGGCGAATATATATCTTAGCCAGCCCCACTTTGTATGGGTTTTTTATTTGTATTTTTTACCGTGGTTTTTGTGACAAAGGCATCAAATGTTTGCCAAAAATTAAAATTTACTTTTTTCGTGTTGATGTCTTTGTGGCTGTTTTTCCGCCTATCATGAGGGAATTTTTAAAATTAGCAATACACTGTTTCTATTGCGTAATCTGCCTAAAACAGTGTAACGTCATATTGTTGCGCGCAGACCGAACATTTTAAAATTTTTTAAATTTTTTAAATTAGCTAATGAAGGCAACACGAAGTCAATCAATACTTATTTGTATCAACAACAACTTACAGTTAATAATACATTTTTTATGCAAAAGTATATATACACATACAATTTCTTATACAAATCTCAATTTCATGACAATAATAATGATAATTTTTAATACGAATAGTTTAATGTTTTAAAGCCATAAACTTGTTATTTTTTTTTAGTGCATTGCAAGTGTTTACTTTTTAAAGATGTTTAGGTATTTCATTAAAAATTTGTAATGTGTGGTATTCCGAAATCATTTTACCGTATTTATTTCGCCACAATGATAACTTTAATGAATTTTTCCTTAAATTTGATTTTGCTTTAATTTCCTCCAGCTTATTTGATTTTAATATTTAGAATCCTATTTGATTTTCTTATCTCAGCGGTTTTTGAGTTCCCTTATTAAACAGAATCCTTAATATATTGTTTTGTGCCTTTTGCAATCTGAGAAGTTGTGATTTTGTCACTTTTCCATAAATTTCTAAGTCTATATCTTGGTACCGACTTAAAGGGCAATTACATCCATTTTGACATGCATGCTTTACTTTAGGATCATTTACACAATAACTAAACACAAGAATTGCGGTAAGAGTACGTTACGTACGTCCGATACAACAATTTGATTATTGCATCACCAAAACACGACACGGAGACCGCCATTGTTTTGCTGGAACGTGCAGAAATTAATGCCGACAGATGTCACTTTTCGATTTCGACTCGCAGCCGATAGAGATAGCTCTATTGGCTGTGAAAGCTCGGGCAACTGACGGCCTTAGCTGGCCGACAGTTGTAGTGGCCAGCTAATGCCGTCGGACGCTTGAGCTCTCACAGCCAATAGAACTAACTCAATCGGCTGCGAGTCGAAATCGAAAAGTGACATCTGTCGACATTAATTTATGCGCGTTCCAGCAAAACAATGGCGGTCTCCGTGTCGTGTTTTGGTGATGCAATAATTAAATTGTTGTATCGGATGTACGTAACGTATTCTTACCGCAATTCTTGTGTTTAGTTATTCTGTAAGTGATCCAAAAGTAAAACACGCATGTCAAAATTATTATTGTTATTTGTGGAATTATTATAATATACAATATTGGGATCATTTTTTTTTTTTATTTAATTGGAACGAAGCTCCGTTATAAAGACACTCCAATGTAATCTTTGACCGCGCCTCACGCGAAAACCACAACGACTATCCAAACTAAACTTTGCATGCGGTAGCACGGCAGTCTGGACAAGATTGGTCAAAAAAAAATACGGAATCGGACATGGGGTTGAGGAACCATCAGGGTGACAAAATGGACCAATAGCAAGAGCCAAAATCCAACAACAACGAGACGGCGAAGCTGATTAGTGGACACAAACTGGATTAACGAACGAACGAATACTTATTAATAAACGCAAGCATGACCGCTCCAAACGTTTAAATTGTTAGTGCATTAAGTTACCTAAATCCAATTGATAATGCGACTGAAGATACGAAACGTTTGCTATATATTGTGTCAGTAGACGGAGAGCACTGTTATACAAGCGGCTCGTAGAAGCACGCCATTGTTTTAGTTTCGAACCAATGACATCACCAATTCTCATCTTGGATAATCTCGTAAAAAATTGTCGTTTTGTTTTAATAATATAGGTATTCTAACGTTCGTAATAATTCATAATTATTCATTAATTTTGTTAAAAACTACCGGTATTTAAAACAAACCTTTGTTGCCTTCGAAAAAAGCAAGCGTTGTCTGTTTCGAGAAAGCAGCGTCGGCTCGGCTTTGTTTTGATTTGGGAGCAATGGCGTCACCAACTATGGCATCTTGGGTAATGCCGCCTGTTTACACTCTTCGACCGGACATAGCTCTGCCGTGTTGCATTCACTAAAACTACCAAATAGAGTAGTGACATGACGTAGTATTATTGTGTA
This sequence comes from Lithobius niger, assembly GCA_023313725.1. Lineage (NCBI taxonomy): Eukaryota > Metazoa > Arthropoda > Chilopoda > Lithobiomorpha > Lithobiidae > Lithobius > Lithobius niger. Next base: position 9,840 of record JAHWFP010026558.1, read on the forward strand.
TAACTCTATGGTAGAGCCAGTAACTGGGTTAGCTGCAAGGAGCACTGGAGGGGAAAAAGAAGGTCGTCTTACCGAAGCCATTGCTATTAGACTGGATTTCTTAAGCCTGTAACGCGCGATTTTTGTTGTTGGAGAAAACAACGTTTTTTAAAGCTAAGAAATCTGCTCTCTTGACTAGAAATGGCGTTGTTTTCCCTTACATTTTAATGTAGTGCACCTTGTAGCTATATGCCCTCCAGATGTTATCTCGTGTTCAATATGACGTCACTTGACGCTGCTCTATAGTAGAATGTTTCTGGTTGCAACAAAGAGAAGCTTGGCAAAAGTGTTTTCCCATCTTACCTGGTGTGTGTTGCGAAAACATTTGCCAAGAATGTATTTAGTAATTAGGAACGATAGTTACAGGTTTGAAGATGATGCTAGTTCTAACCACAACATAGGAGCAACTAGAAGCTTGAGCTGTGTCTAAAAGTGTGTCCGCATCTTACCTGGTATGTGATCGTGTGTGTGTCAGTGTCAGAGCCCGGACTGCTACCGTGCTCATCCACAGTGCCTTGATGACCCAAGTGTAGCAGATGGTCATTAGAATTCCTGGAATGATGAAGAGAACCAGCAGACTGTAGACGGCAAAGGCCCATGCACCCTCATCATCACTATCGTTGCAGTAATAGATAGTCAAACGTGTGGAGTTGTTGTAATAAGTCCACGAATACGTCTCCTGCGAATGAGAAAGGTCAATTTTGAAACACACATACGGGATTTGAAGTTACGAAACACCATAGACGTGTTACTGCACGTCGAAAAGATGCACGGAGTAAATCAACACACATGCAAATCTTTTTCTGCTGACGTTTGGACTGAAGTATCGAACTACGTGGGTTGAAATTGAACACTGAACCTTTAAGTCGAAAGCCTGTAGTCCTATCCCTTAGCGCCAATGACCAAGCTGTCGACGCGCCATTAAGCCTCAATCCCCCCCCCCCCCATCCCTTAGCCGTGCTGCTCAGTAATTGTAATTTAGGGTAATTAACTAAAATTCTGCTGAATTCAAATAGTAACTGGAAACAAATCAGCAAATTAACTCCAACTGTAATTTAGAATAACTTGGACAGCCACCCCTCCCCTTATATGGCTGGTTTAGTAGCGCATTCTCGTGAGTTCTCGCTTGTATGAAAAAAATGTTAGGGCGCGTTTACGCCATGACTCGCCTTTGCATTCTCGCAGCTAGAAGCTAGAAATCGTCTGCAATTCCAACATGGCGGCGGTTTTAGCTATGACGACTCGCAATGAAAACACTTAATAATGCAAGCTGAGAAGGGACTGTGTAAATTTCGTCAGGAGGAATTCTTTATCTTATTGCCACGGATTATAAGACTTACAGCATTTACTCAAACGACGTCGGATTTAGCTAATCCAGATACCGTTGTTACCATGGCAACGACAACTTTGCCATTGCGATTAAGGGCACGTTTGCGCAACCACTTGCTTTTGCATTCTCGCACCTAGAAGCTAGAAATCACCTGAAATTCCAACATGGCGGCGGTTTTATGTCTGCCGCCTCGCAACGAAAACAGGAAATAACGTGAGTTCAGAAGCGTTTGAGAAAATTGTTTCGTCATGAGGAATTCTTTAAATTATTGGCACGGATTATAAGACTGCAAGTTTTTACTCAAACGATGGCGGATTTTGCTAATCCATTCAGCGTTGTTACCATGGCAATGTCACCTTTGCCATCGCGATTGAGTTCTAGCTGCGAGAATGCAAAGGCGAGTCGCTGCGAGATTGCAAAAGCGAGTTGTTGCGTAAACCTGCCCTTTTTTCCCGTTAGCAGTCGCCCAAGCGTTCATTCGATTTAGTTAGATTGAGGGTTAAGAGACAAAGAGGCCTAGATCTCATTTGCATGAAAATCGTGTGACTGGGAAAAAACATGACGTCATCAATACTGTGCCTCTCTGTTGAAAACACAGTTCGAGTCATTACTTATACAGAGAATTCAGTTTGGCAGACATATAAAAACAAATAAAAGCATTAAGATTATTGAGATTCCTACTGCGGACTGCAATAGATTTAGTAGTGGGAATCTGGATAATCTGGCGACACACACACAAATAAACAGATATTACGATCTTAGTTATATACTAGCTGTACCCCCGGCGTAAGATACGCCGGTCTAGTCTTTCCCCTATTGTGTGGTCTAAATATCACCATCCCTGCTGCCCCTCCCTTTAAACCCCTGCCGATTTGTGTTTTGGAAGTAAATGTCTATTTTCAATGGAGAACGTGTCTCCGGTCTGATACCAAGCCCAACAACGGTCGTGCATGCAGTGATTGTTACTCAACCAACTTTGAAACTCTTCAAGTCGGCTCTGAGAGCTATAGCATTATTAAAGCAATATGTCGATTGTTACAGGCCACACCCGTTTGTTTGACATTGTCGGTCGCTCGCCCTACTTTCATTGTAGTGCATAATGATGAATTGCTTGCCCAACCTAAGCGTATTATATAATAGATATTAATTAAAATTCTGCTGTAATTGTAATCGGAAAAAATCAGCAAGGTCCATTGCACGTTCTGGACAAATAATTGCATTTGTTTGAATTAAATTTTTTCCAACGTCGAATTCGGCAAAATTATGTTTAGGTTGAAAAATTAGTCCTATTTTGTCCGAAAATATCTAATGATTTTTTTTTGCACCCCAGTTGAAAGTTATTTCTTTGCTAGGTAAAAACAGAAGCTTGTGTTATACGACACACATTTTGTGACCCCTTCCCCACACTACGTTACCCCCCTTCTCCCTTTTATATGACGTCATTTGAGTACCGCCCCTCGTATTTTTCTGACAAGAGGTTCTAGTTTTTTCGTAAAGGGTAATTACATCCATTTTGACATGCATGTTTGACTTTTGGATCACTTGCACAATAACTAAACACAAGAATTGCGGTAAGAATACGTTACGTACGCCCGATATAACAATTTAATTATTGCATCACCAAAACACAACACGGAGGTCGCCATTGTTTTGCTGGAACGCACAGAAATTAATGCCGACAGACGGATCTCTTCGATTTCGACTCGCAGCCGATTGAGATAGCTGTATTGACTGTGAGGAGCTCAAGCGTCTGATGGCCTTAGCTGGCCACTACACTGCCGGCCAGCTAAGGCCGTTAGACGCTTGAGCTCCTCACAGTCAATAGATCTCAATCGGCTGCGAGTCGAAATCGAAAAGTGACATCTGTCGGCATTAATTTTTGAGCGTTCCAGCAAAACAATGGCGATCTCCGTGTCGTGTTTTGGTGATGCAGTAATTAAATTGTTATATCGGACGTACGTAACGTATTCTTACCGCAATTCTTGTGTTTAGTTATTGTGTAAGTGATCCAAAAGTCAAACATGCATGTCAAAATGGATGTAATTGCCCTTTAAGTTGTAATTGTAATTCAGCGATTACAACGGAAATCGAATGGGAACATGATTAAAGTAATTGTGCTTACACTAGGCCGCAGCCGTAGTAACTGTAATTTTAATTAATTACATTTAAAAAGTAATTCACCCCAGCCTGATGCTGATACGGCTTTTGTTTAGGCTAAAACGAAACGGCCATAGGCTGCATTTAACAGGTACACATAGACATATTGGCAATCACTTGCAATCGACACTAGCGGGCGCTCGTTGCCGCACATTTACCTTTGTGATGAGTGATGGAGCGGTTAGGGCTAAAGATACGACCCATAAAACCAGTAAGGCCCGGCGACAGTTGCTTAAGGTACACAGAGCTCGTGACTTCATAGGAAACACGATCACCACAAACCTGCAAAGACACAACAAACAGCTATCAAAAGTCCTCGTTGGCTTGCGAATACACTGCAGTAGTAAACACACTAAAAGCACTACTTTTGTTGGATATCCCAGTTGCCAGTTTTATGCGCGCAACGGCATGTCTCCCGCCATTCGTCTCATGTTTCATCACTGTTGAGATAAGATTTCCTTTTTTTTTCATGTAATTTTGGGAAATTGTCTACTCTGCAGTCGTATCAGTACGCGAAACAGTGGGCACTTTCATAAACTCATCAATGGGATAAGCGACCGATTCCAACAAAAGCCACAGCTTCATAAAAAATGACGTAAAGCGCCAATTGTTTTCGAACGCAATTGCTGGACGCATTAATGTGGAAAATGGCAATCGTGAAAGAAGCCTCCAAACCTTCAACATTAAAGGGATATACCTCTCAGCGTCATTTTTCTCGATCCTCCACATCAAGTACGGCCCCAAAGGTCTATTTCCTTACCGTTAGTCTTTCCCTTAACAAAAATCCTTTTTTAAATGTGGCGACTAGGAGATTTTCTGTTGAATATAATGGAACTTTATTTACTAACGAACCGTCACTAAATGATGCATTGCGCGCGTACAATAATCGTGACGTTTCTTCTCTGTGTGTACATCTACTAATTTTCTAATAATTACCGTTAAGATCTAAAATCTAATAGACTAGCGGTAAAAATTAAAATTAATTATTCCAATTGATCGCCGAAACAAAATTATAAGACACTAGCCTAGAAAATTATAAATTGTGATTTTAAAATACAAGAATCATTCCGGTTTGTGACGACACAATCGTTGACTTGATTCTGTCTCGTGTACTATTCACAAAGCCAACAGAGACAGCAGCTATGCGAGGAACTCAGCTACCACCCCAGCCGACCTTGGCAATGTAATTAATTGCTCGGATGATGATCTGCGCGTAGCTGTAATTTGGCACGCGTTATGTTATAAGGCAGGCCGGGTATCCCTTTAACCAAACAGTCAAACGTTAAAGCCGTTACAACCTTGCTTAAACAAATAAAAGAAAAATCGTTAAAATTAAAAATTAAAAATAAATCTGAAACAAGAACGGACTCCAGGTGCGAACTACAGATGTCTGACCCGTAGTTATTATTCAATATGATTATTCTTTCATTCTCCACGGATGTAGGACACATAGGCATCGGACAATTATGTACCGGACACATAGGCACCCGAATTTAGGAACCGGTCAAATAGGCACTCGGACATTTAGGCACCTGGACAAATAGGCATCAATTTTTTTTTGTTTTATTTTTTAATTGGGATGGATTGCCCTCAAATTCTGTATCGTTTGTTTTAAATGTGGGACACTTAGTCGTGTGGACCGTTGGGGGGCTTTTTGCATTTTTTCCCGAAATTTTTCTGTGGTGAATTAATGTTCCAAATTGTGCTGCCTCGCTCGCGCTCCTGCGCTCGCTGCAGCTAACACATAACACCAGAGATGCAAGTGTAATAAAGGTGCTAACCATCTTTAACAGTTTTGAACGCTACGAACATTTTATAGCACAATTTTTTTCTCCCCCACCCTCCAAATTGAGGACAATCCATCCCAATTTTTAAAAAACTTTAAACTTGGTGCCGATTTATCCTTGTGCCTATATGTTCGGGTGCCTATCTGTCCAGTACCTAAATTGGGATGCCTATGTGTCTGCGTACCATTCTCCACACCTCTCTTCTGCTGCATGGATGTTTCTTGTTGCTGCACGCATAATGACACCACTATGATGAAATCCAACAGTACTTAATACTAGCTGAAGCTAGTCCCAATGTTGCAAATGGTGCATCAAAACTAGCTGAAGCTAGTATTGATGCACCATTTGCAACATTGTGACGGTTTGTCGCAGAAGGCATTTATCCCGTCTGGCTAACAAACGCTGAGTTTCGTTAACTTCGCTCACTCAGTCAGCACTTCGCTTGACCCGGTCTCCGTGCACATGAATATTGCAAAATCAAAACCTTTAGCCCGTTGGCTTTGTCATTGTTTTTCTGGTAGAAATAGAAAGTAAATAAGATTTTCAATATTTAACTAAGCTTCATTAATAGTTTACTTTTAATTATCCCCAACGACAGAACCTTTAGCCAGTGGTTTAATATTTACAGTTGTATTTACCTGAAACATTGTTTCATCCATTTTATATACTTAATGTAAATTGCGTTTTATTACTTTTTAACTTCCTCTGATGAAAGTTGCAACATATGTATCGTTTGGTACCGAAATATAAGGTATTTTGCCTTTCGCATGTGCTTATGGCTACGATCTCATATGCTACAAGTATTGCACATTCCACATTTTTTAAGTTTCATTGGTTTCATTAAATTAATAAATAGAATTTTATGGGTGTATACTTTGTCTGATACAGAGTATTGGTTTTAATTAAATCCATCATAATTATATAAAACTATATATATTAGATGATCAAATTCGTTATTGGTGGGAAGTTGATTAAATTAGTTGATCAAATTCATTATTGGCGGGAAGTGGCCAGCTTGTTAGCGTGAATTTCCATTAGTTGATCAAATTCATTATTGGGGGAAGTAGCCATCATGTTAGCGTGAATTTCCATTAGATGATCCAATTCTTGTGGCCATCTTATGACCATCTTGATAGCGTAACTGAGCTAACACCTCTTTCGTTGACACTTTTCTCTAACACTGCACTAAACGAAAAGAGACGCATTCGATATATTGTTGATTGCAGCTAAATTGTAGAGAAAAGAAACATCTATTTAGGACTGCGAAGAAGAGAAACACGCACAAGTTCCAACCTCTAAGTCTTACCTCTCCAAAGAAACAGCAGTCAAATTGAGGACGGATGCAACGGGCGACAACATCTCAACAAACGAACTGAATTTACAAAGAGTCTCTTTTCCGTGCCACTTCTGCAGAAAATAGTTGAAAGTCTCGATTGGAACACAAACCAATAGAAGGAGAAGGTCTGCCACGGCCAAACTCATGAGGAACAGTTTTGTGGCTGAAGGACCTTTCCTGTCCTTGGACATTCCTGTCAAGACCAGTCCGTTACCCACGACGCCGACAACAAAGGTGACCGTGTGGGTGGCAAGAATCTCACTGAACAGTGGGTTACTGCGCCATGGTTGGAGCATCTCATCAGGATCGGCAAAGTAGGACTCGAAGGAGTCGAAGGAGTAGGAGTCATTGGAAGGGTAGGATGAGCCATCAGAAGAGTTGGACTGGGGAAACGGGTCATTGACCATCTGAAATGAGAAAAAAAGTTTACGTGTAAAAGATATAATCAGTGGTTGGGTAGGCCTAATAGAGTTTGGAACCTGAGGAACCTCCTTTACGGGGCATCTCAAAAGCCTCGCTCCAACCCCAATAACTCTTTGTCTTTGACAAAACGAACACACACATTGACGGAATGTACATTCCCGGGTAACCATCCACATGTATTGGCAAGGAATAGCAAAACGGAAGGTGCAAACGCTGCTGCATCACAATTCTTGGTCAATAATTATAAATTCTAAAGACTCTTGATGCAACCAATACCCGCTTCATCGACTTGACCAGGACGATTAACAATAGCGAGATGCCACAAGACAAGTGTCAAATTGCTCTTATGTCATTTTGTCTCACTCATAGGAACGTGGCTACGGATTATGGGACGGCCCTAGAAGCTTATACTTCGCCTTGACTTCCAACTTATAAGATGTTCCGATTTAACTCCCAAGCCACAAATCAAGAACTTCCCATCGTCAGTAGTCCCGCAATACACTTCAGGCGAGCCACTAAACATCCAGAACTGAACCACCGTCTGAGGTTCTACATCCCAGGAGGGCTTATTGGAATTTGAAGATTATCGAGTTTTAGGACCATCCTCATACATCCCACTGCCGGCCAGCTAAGGCCGTCAGACGCTTGAGCTCCTCACAGTCAATACAGCTATCTCAATCGGCTGCGTGTCGAAATCGAAAAGTGACATCTGTCGGCATTAATTTCTGAGCGTTCCAGCAAAACAATGGCGATCTCCGTGTCGTGTTTTGGTGATGCAGTAATTAAATTGTTATATCGGACGTACGTAACGTATTCTTACCGCAATTCTTGTGTTTAGTTATTGTGTAAGTGAACCAAAAGTCAAACATGCATGTCAAAATGGATGTAATTGCCCTTTAAGTGCTCTGCTCGATTCGTTGCAATAATTGTCCAAGATTCTATCTAATTTCTTAAATGGTAAAGTTTTTCAGTGCGGACCACTGATGTCCCACGGAAATCTGGATGGTGTTCTGTGTCACTGAAGTACCTTCCAAGGACGTTTTGTCTGCGTGGCTGTAGATAAACAGCCCAAAAGAACGTCCTAATCAAGTCCTGCCAAATTCTATCTGGCGAAGTGATTTTACCCATCATACAGTTTGTTTTTCAACGTTCCGCTCACATCCGAACCAGAGGTAATAGCATGAAGTTGGCAAAATCCGAGTCTGCACCACTGTTTGACAGTCTTCTTTTCTTATTCGTGTACCTTCACAGCTGCGAATTCCATGGGGATACGCACTCTACTGCTTTTTTTCCCGTAAACGGTGCAGTCGTTTTTTGTTCGGTTAATTACAAACTTGTTTTTTCTGTCATTACTTTAATTAATGTCAGTCGAACGGCATGAACTGCATCAACTCCTCTTCCCCCCCCCCCCCCCATGTCATCAAGCTATTTTCGATTAGTGAATGCCACAAACACTTGATGGTACAGCGCCATGACGCGACGCAACTGGCAGTGAACTTGTTCATCAAGCAAACTAAAGAAGGGGGTATCGGCGCTGTCCACCCCAATAACTGCCGCCTATTTATTACTTTTCGTGCAGCAACCAACACAACACAACCAATATCCCTCAACAGGGTCACTCTCCGTGCCTTAATGCGTTAATTAGAAAGGTGTGGATGATAGGTGTGGATGGAGCCGCCCGGCCGAAAGCGGACATGGATATCGGGCAGAATTCTAACAATGGTTGACGGACAATGATTTGGTTTGGCGGGTCGGAAGAAAGCCTCGTGTCTAGATAGTCCGTGGAAGCGCGCGCGGGGTCGCTTTTGCTCCTGTCACGCGCAGGGACGCTCGTGCGGGGATGATAATCACGGCCGCGAACCAGAAGGCTTTCACGTTTTCGATCCACCGGGGTTGCGAAACGACAGCGAAAACGGAAAAAGAAGATTAATCTGGGACCTGACGGATCCCAAGGAATGTGCCAGAAAAATCTGGGAATAATAAAAAAAAAAAAAAACCGGTATAGCGAGGAAGACAAATTCGCACCTTTTATTGGGTTAGATAAATATGGAGATGGTGAATGTCAAAATGTTGTTAAATAAATGTGGAGGACATTCGTTGAAGTGTAAGATGATCGAGGTGAGAAAGTAAGTATGGGGTCCGTTGCTGCGAGGAGGAGAAGGAAGGTTTCCGCCATATTATCTCTTTAAAAGTCAACTTTTCTGGTGACTTAGAGAGTTTTAAAAAAAATCTACATCATTAAAAACGTATGATGTGTGAGGGTGTTTACACCACTACTCCTCTGGAACCAAGGCACCTACAAAGATTGGAGTAGAACCAAATGAAAGGTAATTAAATTACACTTAGGATACGCTTATTTTCATCACTGTAACTCGATATTATGACCTCAAATACGCGAAAAAACCTGCAAACATAACGTCGAAGCTTTTTTTCACTCTCCTGATGTTTGTTCATGACGTCATAGCTTGTTCATGCAAACCTCCTCGAGCGAAGCGAGACGACGCCAATGGAGCGAGCGATGCGGCTAGTCATAGTTATTTTGCAATAAAGAAATTTTCTACATTGAATGAGCTAAAACATCAAAAATAATTATTGTTTGAGGAGAAAATGTCTTTTTTTGAGGGGAGGGAGGAAGTTTCGTTGTGGCGTCACCTTGATTTTAATTTGAAAAACTGTACGCCATTCTAAGTAGGGTTTTCGTAACTCCCCACAATTTTGGGAAAATGTATAGCCTGGAGTACGCACTGTACAGCTCGATGTACTCGCCTAAGTATATTTTCAAATTAAGTAAGTACACGAACATTATTGTTTTTAAATAGACAAAGTAAGTGCATATTAAAACAAAAACAGCACAACGTTTCAGGGATAAACTCACCCCGTTATCAAGTGAAAAAACTAACAATTTAAAAGAGATAAAATAAATAAAATAAAATCTAGGCCTGGATAAAACAGGTTACCATTAGGAAACCGCACAAGTGAGACATCACTCCAGCGAAGTGAAGGGGGGGGGGGGGATACAAATGACGTCTTACTCCTTCCATATTTGCAGTTAAATAGCAGCAGACAACAACAACAACAACAACACTACAACACTACATTCGGCGGAGTGATAAGAGGTCGCACTTGCCTGGGTTTCTACTGCTGGCCTATTGTACAGGCCTATAGCTTAGGTTTTATTTGTTTTATCCCTTTTTAATTTAGTGGGTTACATACTTTGTTTGTGCGGTAGCGTCCGCGACTGCTATATGTAACGAAACTTTTTGTGAATTTTTGTACTTGATACGCTGAGTGAATTTACCCCCGAAACAATGTACTGTTGTTGTTTTAATGTGCACTTATCTTGGCTATTTAAAAACAATGCATTGAAGTCTATTAGTACTAGCCCATATTAGGCCATTGACGTCACCGTCGTTTGTGTTTACGTTTGTCTCGTCAGGATTCGGAGCTTTACGTTTTAACTTCGGTTTTGAGCGGCATAAAAATTAGGTTTAGGCCTATTTAATACGATATACCAACACTGAAAGCAAACGAAATGACAGTCAGGATGTGACAAGCGATGGGGGCTAGTATCGCTGCGTCGAATAGAGGAAAACATCGTTAAAACATCACAAATCGAAATTACTTCGTAAACTAAAAATTGAAATCGAAACCGTAAATCGAAACTGCTTCGGATGATCGTTTTGCTGAAAGAAAACAACAAGTTATTGCACCGAATGCCACTAGTGCTTTTACGAAATCTCATTTGTGCGTGTTAGCACTCAACTCCAGCAAATTTTCTCGACCGAAATTAAATCTGGAAAGGAGTTGAGTGCTAAAAAAAACGTAAATTATCGTTTTCTGTAGGCACTCGTGGTATTATGGCCGAAAAGATATTGGAAAATTTGTTTCTTCGACTTTATCGGGAAGTAGTGCATAATAAACCCTTTTACAATCAAATTTAAATCGTGCATGTTGTTTGATATTTTGCGCCGTTTGTAACAATTCATTTTTATGATGTGTGATTCAGCAGTTTTAGATGTACAATTGCCCTTATACCCGGACATTATTGGAGCCTAGCTCCTTATACAGTGACTCAGTGTGATTTCTTTGTAATCACATCATGCCAAAACTACTGAACCGAATTTGATGAAATCATTCTGAAAATATCGAAAATATGGTATGTTTTGGGCCAAAAATGAAGGGAAACTGAAGGAAACCCGTGCTATGCACAGCTAGTGTTGGATACACTGTTTGCAACACTGGCACGATTTGGCCGCCCCTGAGCAGGTCCATGTTTGAAACAATTTTTCACTGGGTAATAAGTTGTCGACGCGCCATTCAGCCTCAATCCCCCCCCCCCCCCCCACTGGGTAATAACGTTACTTCCGTGCTGAATCCACAATGGAAACCTGACCACGGATATTTCTTCACTTTGCTCACTCAATCAGCGCTGCCAACCCGACCCACACCCGTTCCCACATACTGGCTAACAAACACTGATTTTCGTTCGCTTCACTCACTCAATCAGCGACCCTGATCCCTTTCCCGGGCGCCGTCTCCATGCAGTAGCATTTGAATATTTCCACTGGAAACAAATAAATACGTTTTTGTAGAACAAAGTTCATATCTTGAGCCCGACGGCGGCGCTTTGGCTTTTTTTGTTCTGGAAGAGGCAGAAAGTAAATTGCCGACAATGCCCCATTTGAGTTTTGTTTTCATTTTACAAAAGTCATGTTGTTGACGACCACTTTGCAAAGTTCTGATAGCCAACCAAAACTGGTATAAGAGACGCCGCCAAGTAGGTTTGGCTTTTGAAGGTAGTGTTATCACTCAACCAACCAGGGAAAGGTCGCCAAGGTAGTGTTATCACTCAACCAACCAGGGAAAGGCCGCCAAGGCACGAGTAGCAATGTTCTAGTTTTCACTTAACTTTCGAAGTATTAGTCGGTGCAATTAACATGGCTAATAGGGTTAACCTTGGCGGCCTTTCCCTAGTTGAATGATATCACTATACCTTCAAAGGCCGAATATTTTTGGAAACTTGACTTCTCTTATACCTGTTTTGGTTTTGGGCTGATTTGAAGCTGATCGGGGACGAGACTTGTTTCGTATACGTCGATTCCGTATCATGGAGAGTTGGATCGGTTGCCTCGTCGGTCAGCAATTGGTTCTTTCTCGCCAGCATGTTGGCCACTCAACGCTGAACGCATCCAGGTACCGGCAATCGCAGCCACTCTGTGAATGTGGAAAGGAAGTGGAGACTAGGGAGCACTTTCTTCGTAATTATCGTAAGCTGTACGACTATCAACGCAATCGCAGTTTTCTGGTAGCGGACCTAAACGTGATCCCTTCCTACACTTTGGTGGCTGTGGCTCCCTAATTTCCGGGCTCTTAAAGCTGTACTGCGTCTTTCTGTTTTCATTCTGGCCGTATGTGAAAGGGTAATCTGTTGATTTGGGCTTTGTTATGTATGTCGATTGATTTGAATTGGTGTGCGTTAATTGGCGGAGCGAGTGAAGCGTAGCCTATAACAGACACGAAGTTACAAAATGTTGGTTGGTTGCACTTTTTTAGTCTGAGTGCAGCCCAAACGGATTAGATTAAATTTGGTACATCGCTTTATACCCCCAAAAGTATTGCTGGGCCAATATTTGCCGTAAATCGAAGAATTATTACGGAAGAAATTACACAATATTTGCGAATTTATTTCTAACACTCACCATTGTTAGTGTCAAGTAAAATTTAAAAAATACGGCAAATTAAATTTTGGTTGCTTCCTTCTAGCTAATAATCTTTTTCGACGTAACTCAATGAAATCATAATAAATAAAGAAATATAACGTTGACCTTTAATGGTCAGGATGACGAAAGGGCGTTGGACACTAAATCCGTTCCTTGTAAAAAGAGAGAATTCTTGTCAGGGTGGGGGGGGGGTGATGAGGCTTCTTGTCAGGGATAGTAATTTCGTTTGAGAAACCTAGCAAGTGAATGTTCTTCCAAACGGCGTTTAAACACGCTCACGGAGAGCGCAATGACAACAATTTCGGGAAGGGAGTTCCAAGCTCCGACAACACGTGATGCAAAGAAGAATTTCCTACAATCTCTGCGCGAAACGGGTTTGCTAAGTTTAAGTGAGTGGCCCCGCGTAGTGTTACAATTTGCAAATGAGAACAATGGAACATCAACTGAGAGCAGTCTATGCAAGATTTTGAATGTCAAAACGTGGTCCGCTTTGCGCCTTCGCAGTTCAAGGGGTTCAAGATGGGCCATGGATAGCCTTGTGTTAGCAGTGTAATTTTAATATCCATTAAGGTTACGAGTAAAACAGCGTTGAACAGCTTCGAGCCGGTCAATATCCTGCAGAAGATTTGGTGACCAGACTGGGCTAGCAAATTCCAAGACAGGCGAACAAACACCTTATAGGCCCAAATCTTAGTCTTTACACAGGCAGAAGTAAAGCAACGCCGTACCATAGCTAATCTACGATAGGCTGAGGCAGAAATCTTGCAACAGTGGGTTGTGGATTTTAGGTCGCTAGAGAACCACACTCCCAGGTCACGCACAGAAGAGATTCCATCCAATGTATTTCCAGACAGAGTGTATTCAAAGCATGGATTGGTGGCACCATATGAAGTACATTGCATTTATTAACGGAAAGTGGCAGTTGCCAATCAAGAGACCACTGCACCATAGCATCAATATGAGTCGAAAGTAAGTATCCGTCCGTGAAGGAAGTAATTGGAGTTGATGCTTTTAAGTCGTCAGCAAATTTGAAATGTACAATGTCGGCACACCGCGACTCGGCGAAAAGGTCATTTAAGTAAATAACAAACAAGAGCGGCCCATAACATTTGTTCGTTGCACTTAACCACTATAGGAAGAAATGCAACCATAAAAAACAAAAGGATTCCATTAACAAGAAAAATTACTTTCATTTGAAAAAAGAATGCTTGGAGAAATTCAGTTCAGCTGGCGACGAAAGTGGCGTCTACATTAGCGATGGGAATCCGAATATGAAACCTGAAATCGTCGTATCAAGGCGAAGCGTGTGTATAAAACGAATGTTTAGAGCAGATGACGTATTTACACCAAAACACGAAACAATAATATGCCTGCCTCTTATAGTTTAAAGATTTCTCGTTGCCATGGTAACGTGAAATCTCGAAACCGTGTTGCATGGAAGAAAAGACCTAACTCTCGACGCAGTGTTGTTAGCTGTTACTTACGATAAAGCCTAAACGCTAAAAATCAGGCCTAAAATCTAAAACTAGGCCTAAAAGCTAACAGATTTTTAACCTACAATTGTGATGGTTATTTCTTTTCGATTATATAATAGAGATCGCTGTTGCAGTGTGTGATAGAGGTGTGTAACTCAATATTTTCGTTGGTGGCAGTGTCAAGTCTTATACCAGGGGCAGTATTGTAAACCTTTGAATTTTCTGGCTTGCAGTTAAATGCTTTATTATTATTTTTTTTATATACGGACTACATTTTGCACAGTGGTTCCTGTAAACAATGTAGGAATTATCGCCAGCGGCAGCTCAAACAGCGGTGGCTATACGTGCTATTTTATTTTTTACTTGGCAGCGATGACCCACATCTTTAGTGTGGGCTGTGAAAAGAGCCTACAAATAGCCAAACAGAAAGTAAATGGTGGAGCAAACCAAAGCTTGTTAACGTAAATTTGACACATAGCATTAAAAAAAGCTAAAATAAGAAATAGGCCGCAAAGAGCAGTAAGTAGTACGTCACGCCAAAAGGCAAAGAGGCCAACTTAGCCCAGTGAGTATTGCGCCCAGATTCTTGAGGAGCATTAACAAATGTGGTTTCATCATTAAAATAAAAACTAAATATAAGTTTGAAATGAAGATCTGTTTGCTCCGCCTATATACAATAGTCCCAAAGCCTGTTTCCTAGTTATAATCTGAAACAAAACCCACAAACATGAAAGAACCCACAAAGTTTCCGCAACATACAGAAAAATAGCATTACATGTGCTGTCAATCTTTTTAGTTAATGCCTCCCCACCCGTCAATCCATAAAAGGCACGTATTGGAGGTAAAAGGGTGTTGAATACCAAATTTTATTCCTATTTGTTGCATAAATTATTTTATATGAGCGGAATTATTTGGTAGCCAATAGTAGTCAGTATCCACCCAAAACCAAAACCAGTGTAAAAAGTTTCCAAAAAGGATCGGCCTTTGAAGGTAGTAATATCATTCACCAAGGAAAAGGCCGCAAAGGTTAATCCTATTAGCTAAGTTAATCGCACTGACTAATAGTTCGAAAGTTAAATAAAAACCAGAAGATTGCTACTCGCGGTAGCAATCTTCACATTTTCATTTAACGTCCAACGATCTTCACTCACTTATATTACGTTGAAACAGTTTATACACTTCATTCAGATACAACTATTGCTTGTCAGGTCACAAAAACTACCCATTTTCAACAATTTTCAAGCTGTTTCGCCGCATAGGTATTTATCCTCGCCATCGTGAACGCTAGCTCTGTTTTCTGTTAAAATACTAAAGCTAGGGTTTTGTAGCGAGCGTTACCCGTACCAAAGCTAGTGGCCGCCTTGCAACAATGCAGGAATTGAACAATGGCTTTCTTACAATGAAGAATGACAATCGAACTTGGCCGGAGAACCACTAGCGTTACCTTTGATAGTATGGATTTCACAATAAATAATGCGTGGCATAGACAAACAAAGACTACAACAGTTTTGAGGATGAACAATTCAGGTTCACGAGAAACATGCAACAACTGAGTTGGGAATAGTTTCGTAGTTGAGAATAAAAATGAACGTTCGATACAAAACCCTTTAACCCCCTTTTTTTTTTTTAATGAAACGACCCGGGAAGAAAAATTGTCAAAGACTTAGTACAAAATTGAGTCTTTGACACTCTTCCACCACCCTCTCCCACCACTTCGGCGAAACTGCGCTTCCCCTCCCTAGATCTCACGCTCCGCTCCTGTATGTGAACGTGTAATGGTGTATAGTACTTTCACAGCAAAGAAAGAACATTTTGCCGGCCCCCGGCCAGCCCGGCTAAAAATGGTTTCTTTTGCTGTAGAAAGTACTATACTTTAGGGGCCTCCCCTCTCGTGTCACCTTTTGACGTAACCTTGAGAATAGAGATGACGAGCCCTCGTAGCCGCCACTCTTATATAGGGAGGACCACGCATGCGCATACGTGGTAGTGTAAACTGAGGCGGCAATTCAAGTCTCAAGCTACCAACAGCATCACTGAGACAGGAATGCTAAAAATTGACAGGTATAGTACTTTCTACAGCAAAAGAAGCCATTTTTAACCGGCCTGGCCGGGGGCCAGCAAAATGTTCTTTTTTTACTTGCAAACCAGACCACACATTGTAAAACCGATAAGCTTTCCATTGCGCTGTTTCATTCCGCAGACACGATCGGCATTCCCCATCGTGGTGAATAACATTCATCTTTTTGTGAAATTCCAGATTTTATATTAGGAATTAGTTATAATAAATAAAAAAAAATAAAATAAAAAAATAAATACAGATCCGTATTGATTTATTTATTTAGGAATTAGTTGATGTCAAATCCACATAACTATGAGGCGGATGATGGCGCTTTGTGGCAAACCTAATTGTTTTTTTGTTTTTTTAATGGCGTTAAAAAAATAACGCATTTGTTGGACGTCTTTGATAAGCCATAATGTAGATTACAGGGCTTAAAAAACACAAACAGAAATTCTAAAGCTGTTGGTATCTTACATAAACTTGTAAGAGACGAGTTACCAACTGAACGTCTTACCGAATTTTACCATGCATTAATCAATCATGTCTGTATTATGGTACACTTTTCTGGGTGAGTATGTCTAAAACTAATAAACTACGCCTATGAAACTTCAGAAGAAATCTGTACGAATCATTCTACATTGATCTTTAAAGGACTATAGTCTCCCACTCTCTTCAAAACTTAAAATACTCTTACTCGCGAACTTACAGAAGTGCTGCTTATATTTTTAAAAACAGACACAATCTTGTCTAGTTCAAATCGTGCTGAAATGTCACTAGACCTTTCGTAGAACTACCATTGCAAGATGCCCGATTGGTGGTTTTTATCGGTAAATTTTCTAAATCATTCGTTACATTCCCAAGTTGATAAAAACACTTCGCGCAAGGTCTCGGTATTTTTTCAGCTTTGGAATGTAACTCATGGTTGAGAAATGTATCGATAAAAAAACTAAGCTCTTGTGGTATTATACTGATAAAATGTTAGATTCATTACGAATTAACATGCGTTTTGTAACGCCACCATTATACATTAATTATACAAGTCGTACAGTGTACACCACTGATTTTATATTCACCTACATCAAAGTCGACAAACGCGTTATTCCCACGTTCTTACAGATCAGTGCAACCACAGATTACATTAACTTACTAATCTATGGCGTACCATATTTCTGCCTCACATGCCCTATTACTCTTTAAATCTTTCCGAAATGGTTTGTGTTTTTGATTATGTCGTTTCTAAATTAATAACGGGATGTAGTGATACTAAAGAACACTCATACCTTTTAGGTTAATTAATGCCAATTGATTGTTTAGTAAAACTCAAAGGAAGCTGAAGTTGCCCAGATCGTAACTTTACACCAAA
>JAHWFP010026558.1:32528-44132 GCA_023313725.1 Lithobius niger
GGGAATCTCGTTAATCGTTGGGAATATCGTTACTCCACGATAATAAACACACTTTATTCAATAAACGCAGTTAAATAAAGTTTAACACAAAAATTAGAATCAATTAAACATTAACTTTAGTTAAAAATGTGTAATGACTTCGTTTTATGTGGCAACTATGTAAGGTAACATGTTAACCAATGCTAAAATAGTGAAGCCATTGCCCTAAAACATGCCATAAAATTACGACAGTAAGATTTCGTTTTAGATTCCTGCTACTTACGAAATTAATATAGCTGGTAAAAAAATTAGGCCTAAAGCTGAAAATTAGGCCTTAAATCACGTTGCCACCGTCATGTCTCCGCGCCGTGTTGTATAAATGAATAAGCTTACTCTCGAACCCCAATTCTCCATTAGCTTTTACTTACGAAATTAAAACGGCAGGTAAAAATTAGGCCTAAAAGATGACAATTACGCCTAAAATCTAAAAATAGGCCTAAAATCTAACACATTTGTAACCGATGGTGTTGGTTACTACGTTTAGATTATAAAATAGAGAGTACTGTTGCAGTACGTGATAGAGGTGAGCGACTCAACATTTTGGAAAGTGCCGGAAGTGTAGAAGACCGGTAGTGGCTGTAGCCGCTTGTTTACTAAAAGGAATCAAACAAACAAAAATGTCGAATTTACCCTCTTCTTCGATTATTACGGAAAAAATTGTCAACAAATTCTTCTGAACGACTTTTTTGCACCTATATTTTCCGATGGTCATTATGATGTTGACAAATGAGTAAAGCTATTACCGTTGCCTTAGCAACAGGGTGATAACAATAGGATTTGTTGTGTATGTGCAACTTGGATTCGAATTGGGGGTAAATTGATAATGATAGCAAGAAAAAATTGCAGGTAATTCGGGTTGCTATACGCATATTGCTAAATGAGGGCGATTTGAGTGGAAATCGCCATACGATTAGTCGCTGGCTCGGTAGCACAACTTTACCTGTAACCCCTCTTCAAACCTCCACGTATTTTGTACGCCCAAATCGTGAAGAAAGCCAATTTGAGGGACACAGTCCTAATTCACTATTTCGAAGAGTACAGAGCAGTGACATTTGCCGCCATATTGGCACCAGTATGGGTTTTGGAGGGCATAACTACAAGGTGCACTACATAAAAATGGAGGGAAAAACAACGGAAGAGCGGATTTCTTAGGCTTAGAATAACGTTGTTTTCTCCAACAACAAAAATCGCGCGTTTTAGGTCTAAGAAATCACTCTTCACGTCATCGGCTTCAGTATGACGCCCTTCTGTTTCTCTGTGCAGTGCCCCTTGCAGCTAACTCATTAAGGCTCCAGCATAGAGCCCACTGCACTGTGACTGAGGTTGGCGCTAATGACCACGTTGTCGACGCGCCATTAAGCCCCCCCCCCCTTCCCCAGCATAGAGTTATATACAATAATACTACGTCGTGTCACTGCTCTATAGTTCTGTTATGGCAAAGATGTCCACATTGGGCTGATTTCAGCATGCTAAAAACATCTCTTGGAAAGCGTTGAAATCATTGGGGTGCAGCTACGAGCCGTGGTTACAGGAGGGCAGAATGGCCGTCCAAACAAGACACTAGGGCGTAAAAAAATCCTAAAAAATTATTTTTGTATACCTACTTTATTATTATTTTTTTTGGTAAGATTAAGACTTTTCCCTAACAAATGTGTAAACTGTAAGTGCAAGCAACAAAGCAGATAGGGAATGTGACCCAACTTGCCTTTGTTCTCTGTAATGTGTGGTGCAGTGGCAACCCGGACCACTGCACTGTGACTGAGGTTGGCGCTAATGACCAAGCTGTCGACGCGCCATTAAGCCTCATCTCCCTCCCCCCCCCCCCTTTGTTCCCTTTCTTCTGCTGCCTTTGTTTCTGCAGGCATGATCTGTCTTTGCTAAAAGGGAGCATTGTGTACGGTGATTGACCAGGGAAAGTGCCAATTCCGAGAGAATGGAACATGTCTTTATAGCTGAGCAAAAGGGAGCGTCATGAACGTACCCTGGAAACCCGAGTGAAACGAGCAAGCAACTGCTCGTTTTAACTTCAGTTGAATTAAACCAAGTTGCGATCTGTCACTTTCCAGGACGATCCGAAAGGAAAGTGTTTCTTTACGTGGAAAGGCCAGCTGAGAAACTGTGTCCATTAATAGCACGAACGTTCCGTAAAGCGCTGCATGCTAATTACAGGCACGTGACAAACTCGCTATAAAGTCGACCGAATTTCCCGCCAAGAAACAAGACAGTACTGGAGATAACTCTGCTGTACGTTTCAACCGTTGGTCTGGTACAGGAATTTTCTTAAGGCTCATATTCCGAACGCTGACCCAAATACTCGCCTCCAACTTCCAACTGTACTTCAGTAACCAACGAGAGGCTATTCTGTATTCAGGCCTGAGTGACTGAAACCTGTACCCATGAATGGCATTACCCACGAAAACGCAGACTACAACGACTTCTCAAAGTAAATTTCCAGTCTGGAATCTTGAGAAAGTCTAATCCTTCACAGAAACCAGTGTGGATTTCGCAGCAATCGTAGCACAGAAGATCACTGTTTTAAACTTGCATACTGTTTTATAAAGCATTGGACTCAGATAAGGTTGTTTTTGGTATCTTCCTGGGCTTAACGAAAGCATTTGACCCTGCTAATTGTGCTCGACTGTTGAATAAATTAGACCTTTTTGGAATTAGAGGACTTGCACACTCCTGGTTCACTGACTATCTATCTAATCGAACTGAAGTCACTAAAATTGATACTCACTTTAGTGATAGTGCGTAGTTACAACAGGTGTACCACAAGGATCTGTTTTAGGACCATTACTCTTTCTTACATGCCTTAAAATGACAGTTATAACCTGAAGGCTCATTCAAATATTACTTCTTTTGATGATGTCACGGGTCCAACTGTTGACAGCAACATTGCTAAGACAACTGAAAAAGCTGAGCAAGATCTTATTTTAATTGGAGAATGGTTTGCTGAAAATGCACTAGCCCTGAACGTTACCAAAAGTGATGTTGTACATCTCTCTCTTAAACGAAGTATGCTGCCAGTTGATAGCAAATTAACACTTCACAGATGCTGCCAGTTGCAGCAACAGTGTAACTGCCTTAAAATTAAAAGCGTTACTGATGTCAAACATGCACCTGAGAGTTTCTCTAGATAGATGCTTAACTGGAAATGTCAAATTAATTCTGTTACTACTCTTCCGTGCTCTTCTGTGCAAAATTTGTTATATTAGGAAACTTGTTCCACGCAATACATTCCACCTGCCTTGTAACAGTTCGCGCTGGTTACTTTCCTCGCATATACGAACACGAGGTCATCTGAGATAGTAGCTGCGTTGAAGAACGTAGCAACTGTCTCATTTGGCATTGTGCCTAATAGACCAACCAGCATGAACGTATTAATCGCGCCGTTACAAACCGGAATGATTCTCGTATTTTAACATCACAATTTGTAATTTTCTAGGCTAGTGTCTTACAATGTTGCATCGGCGATCTATTGGAATAATTAATTTTAATTTTTACCGCATTACACTTTTAGATTTTTGATCTCATGGTAATTATTAGCAAATTAGTACATGCACACACAGATATGAAACGTCATGGTTATTGTAAGCGCGCAAAGCATCATATAGTTATGGGTCGTTCGTAAATAAAGTTCCATTATGTACAACAGAAAATCTCCTAGACGCCACATTTAACAAAGGATTTTTAGCTAGGGAAAGACCCTTGGGGACCCTTGGGGATTAGGGGTTTGAATAATATCTCTGTAATGTGTGGTGCAGTGGCAACCCGGACCACTGCACTATGACTGAGGTTGGCGCTAATGACCAAGCTGTCGACGCGCCATTAAGCCTCATCTCCCCCCCCCCCCTTGGGGACGTACTTGATGTGGAGGATCGAGAAAAATGGCGCTAGGAGGTATATCCCTTTAAAAGTTTTATTTTGCCATGGCCCAGTCCATTGTGCAGTATTCAGTCTTATGCTGGGGTGGCACCTAGACGAGTACAATTGATACTGTTATTAAGCTTCAAAATCGAATTGTCTGAACGATTATGTTCAAAAAGCAACGTGACCACTGTTTTCCACTTTATCAACAACTAGATGTTCTGCCAACCCCTTATTAATTTTTGTAAAAACGGTGCTCATTTTTCTACTCGTCTTGTGACGGATTTCCATAATAGGAATGGAAATCCTAGTATGCCCTTTTTTTATGTCGTCCAACCAAAAGTTGCTAAGAAAAGACTCCACAAATACAGTTATTATCTGGGCAGTAAATTTTTTAATTCGTTCCCTACCGAAATTAAACTTATTATTAGCCAGAAATCGTTAAAAAAAACATTTGTGTAAGTGGCTATTAGATCAAACCCGTATGAACTTAAAAGGCAATTACATCCATTTTCATATGCATGTTTGACTTTTGGATCACTTACACAATAACTGAACACAAGAATTGCGGTAAGAATACGTTACTTACGTCCGATATAACAATTTAATTACTGCATCACCAAACACGACACGGAGATCGCCATTGTTTTACTGGAACGCTCAGAAATTAATGCCGACAGATGTCACTTTTCAATTTCGACTCGCAGTCGATTGAGATAGCTGTATTGACTGTGAGAAGCTCAAGCGTCTGACGGCCTTAGCTGGCTGGCAGTGTAGTGGCCAGCTATGGCCGTCAGACGCTTGAGCTCCTCACAGTCAATACAGCTATCTCAATCGGCTGCGAGGCGAAATCGAAGAGATCCGTTTGTCGGCATTAATTTCTGAGCGTTCCAGCAAAACAATGGCGACCTCCGTGTCGTGTTTTGGTGATGCAGTAATTAAATTGTTATATCGGACGCACGTAACGTATTCTTACCGCAGTTCTTGTGTTTAGTTATTTTGTAAGTGATTCAAAAGTCAAACATACATGTCAAAATGGATGTAATTGCCCTTTAATGCTGTTTAGCATTATGAGTTCATACTGACAACGTTTCTTATTTGGTTGCCGTTAATTGTACGAGTACTTTTTCTAGTACTCGTACATTTTTTCCCACTTTTTATCTTATTAATTTGTTTTTAATCATGCTTTGTTTGAGTTTGAAAACCCCGTTTTCCACATTAATTAGGCCTACTGTTTTTATTCCATTTTTTAAGAAAATGTTTCGTTTTTTTTTTGTTTGTGTGCAAACCTTACCCACACGCGGGTATCTGCTCTTATGGTGTCAGGTTCGTCATTTGCCAATTATTTCGTTCCGAAACTGTCCTGAAATTAACTCAACTCAAGTTACCCCGTAAGCAAGAAGCGGCTTCTCTGCTAAACCGTTGTGCATTGTGGCAGCCCAATGTTAGAGGGTAATTCTGGTGACGATTGCTGAAGCTTTTCCGTTCAACGGGCACTTGATTAAGTAATAGAGAACAAGTACATCCCCTTTTGATTAGTGGGACGGGGTTGAATGCAGAGTGGAATGCAAAGCATTCTGCAAATGAATGCATCACATCTTTTTCGCATTAACAGACGGCATAAGCATTTAGACCCATTTGTTTTAGTCCCATACGTGCATCTTATAGTCTCCGCCAAGAAAGAAGTCCAACGTGTTTCAAAACAGGGGTATGCATTGTGCATGCCGGCTGCGTCGTTTACCTTGCAGATATCCGCCATGGCTAAGCAGCCAACGTGTGCTCATATACTAAAGCTGCTAGGGCCATAATTTGGGCTAATCATGCACATCGAGCAAAAAGCTTGAAATTTGACATGCAAGTAATTCTTAGTAATACAAATAGAAATAGATTCTCCTTGACTCGTGAAATACTGAAAAACGTTCCAAATAACACCCCTAGCTTGACTTGTTGACACGAACTTTCTTTCTTGTTGACACGAACTTGATCGGAAAGCGACGCCATTGTTGTTGGTCTAATAGCGTTGCCACGACGACGCAGTTATAGAGTATACAGGCAAAGCGCACTTTTTTCCATGAAAGATTAGTAGTCATAAAATGACCATATAAGGAAAGTCTTCTTTCCTGGCGGATAGTATAGATTGTCACTGGATTCGATCTGGCGTCAACTCTGAAAACCGGGCAGCACTTAAGGTCTTCGGGAACCCCTCACAACGTTCGAGTTGCACTCTAAGACTTGATTTATTAACTTCCATTTGGTGGCGAGGTCTACACGTGGTCTGTTGATGCAAAAGAATTTCAAATGTAAAATGAATAAATTCGTATTTGCCATAGTTTCACAGCCAATTTAATTCATTTATCATTGTTATTAATCCAATGTATGTAAACATTGTGAAGCCCTGGCTCGCATGTAGTGAATATCTACAAAATAAATTCTAACTATATCTCTAGACTGGCAATAAATATTTAATGAAAAGATGTGTATTGCCCTAACTCGGTCTTCCCAGCTTATTAATTTGTCAGCACCCAAACGTCAAACTGTTTTTAATTCGCTAATTTTTTCATTGCTCCACATTTCTTTAGTTAGAATTTTAAATACCTCTAAAACATAATATTTTTTAACTTTGCTTCCATCAAGGCTTTGTGTAAGCCTCAGAGTGAACTTCCATGTTAAACGTCAAACTTTGAAACTCTCCATAATTTCTCCTGAATAGGCATAGACCATCGAAATTCGGTATTTGGGGGTCGTGTCATAAATATTTCACTGCATTAAAAATTTTAATGACAACATCGATCCGCTTGTTGTTTGGCCTCCACAGCACAGCCATATGTTGTTGTTATTGATGTTGTAGTATGAACAAGGCCTAGGGCCTTTTGAACTCTGGTTAAATGTGACCACAATATTTTTGTTGTTCTTCGTCTTGTTGGGGAAATTTTGCTCTCGCCTAGAGATCGAACTAGTGAACCGATTTTCAATTTTAGTAGCTTAAAATGTAGGTATCAACAAGGACCAGGGCCTTTTAACGGTTATTTAAATGTGACTACAATATTTTCGTTGTTGCTCTTCTGCTTGTTGGGAACATTTTGTTTCCCTAGATTAAACCAATGAACCATTTTCAATTTTTGTAGCCTAAAACGTATGTATAAACAAGACCTAGGGCCTTTTGAACGCTATTTTAATGTGTTTGCAATATTCTTATTGTTGTTCTTCTTCTTGTTGGGGAGATTTTGCTTTTACCTAGACATCGAACCAGCAAACCGATTTTCAACTTTTATAGCTTAAAACGAAGGTCTTAAAAAAGACCAGGGCCTTTTAAATGCTAGTTTATTGAAACTGATGTAGCTATCTCAAAGAGCGTTCATCTCAGGTATGTCATATTTCGAATATCTCATATCAAATTCTAGTTATTCAATTTACCTGAAATATCTCCAAAAAAAAAATAACAATAATTAGTATTAAAAAAACGGCTTAAGCGTATCCATATGGATGTAAGCCTTAAAAAACTTAATGCTCTAAAGGAACAGATACAAGAAAAAGACATGTAAGTTATCAGCATCGCAAAAACTGTATCAACGGGTGGGTATGGTTTAGACTGTCGTTACAGAAGGGGGGGGGGGGAGATGGCTGATTGCTTGCTCTCCGTGGCAAGGTTTTTAAAATTGGGCGACATGAAAAGAGAAAACAAAAGGCATTAGAAAAGTTTGGCATCGGTGGTTCAGTGGTTGAATTCCCGGCCGATGCACCAAAAATACTCCCTTATCAACGGATGGTAAGGTTTACATGGTTAAAACACTGGACTAACTTAAGTTAAGGATTAGGCTGTGTGAAGAATTATCTTTCTGCCTTTTTGGTTCAGATGAATTTGATGGTAATGCGCTCGCCTCCCAATTGGTTCGGTTTAAAAGGATGGTGTCGAATTCATGGCTTAATGATCCCTTAACAAGTAAGCTAATAATTGGGCGGGCAAGTAAAAGGGGGAAAAGGTTGTAAATTAGTAGGCCTAAAATGGGTTACATCAGGATTGGTTCGGGTTGATGGTTGGAATGCCACAATAGGCTTCACTTAAGTAACTATACCCTAACTTGGTCGTTAAGGGTAGGTACCAATTGGCATTAGCATATAAGATACATCAAGTGTGTATTGTTACAAAAAAATAGGAACGTTAAATACATCGAGTTTAAACAATCAGTTTTAGTACAGGCCAAAAGCCAGGGAATAGAATCTATAATTCTTGCAGAGAAAGGGAGGACGGAGTAGTTGCAGCCAAGTGTCGCCAGGAGACGGCGCTGCATGCAGAAGGAACACCGGAACTGCACCGACGCGCCGGAACCAATGACCAAAGAACGGGAGTCTCTTGCCAGCTCCAACCGACGTGCCGATACGAAGCACCGGAACCAATCATGCCGCATGCGACCAACCCTGTCGATACAACACGTGTAAAAGAAGCTCCAACTTGTTTTTTGGGATGCTGGAGATTATTTTACATGTATTCGTGCGACGCAGATGCTTTTTATTGCATCTGTTCCTTTAGAGCTTAAGTCTTTTATCTGTATTTTATACGCTTAAGCGGTTTTTTAATACTATAATTTATACGACCCAGTTTTGGCTTATTGTAAGTTGTTTTTGTGTTATATTGTTTATTGCGATTATATTTCTTTTTCATTAAGTGCAAGTTTTTCATGAGTGCCACACAATTTCGTAATTTTTCAGTTTTTTAATGTCTTTAATTTTTTTTTTATTTATTTTTGGCATATAATCAAAAATATTTTTAGGAATTTGTGTAGTTATTTACCGGTATTTTTTTCATCGTTTTTTGTCGACATCACCTCACTAAACACAAATATGTATGTTCATATGCGCGTGAAGAAAAAAAACAGTGGAAAAAGTCGATGAGGAAAACCTTTGGAAAAAAGCTGAAGGAAAAATTTTTTGTTCCTTTTATGTGCTGTTGTTGTTGTTATAGATTAGGTTAGGTCAGTTAGCTTGGCTCGAATTTCACCAGACAGGGTGAGGAGTTTTACCAGGTGGGTTTTATTCCTTCGGTTTTTTCCCATCAGCTCTTTTCCGCAGCTTTTCCCCCGTAAATTCGTTGTAACAGGCTAGTAAATGAATATGCAAGTTATTTAAAACAAAGCGAAAATTTGTTTTTATCTTGCTCAAAGCTAAGGCATTATTACGACGAAAACAATTAAATTCAAGGACTTTTTTCAAGAATTCAAGAGTTTGAATTTTTTATTGAGAAATTCAAGGATTTCAAGGATTTCAAGGATTTCAACGCCTTGTGCGAACCCTTTTTAATCAGCACTCACTGCGAACAGATACTCTTTCATAATTTCGCCACGACCTCAAATATCCCTGATTTGGTTTTATTCGCCCAGGTTTTCCACACGTTCTAATTTCATCTTTAAAAGTCTTTCATCCTAAGATGTTTCTGACCCACATCTACCTATCCCTATTTTTGTTCACCTGACTTCATCGTTAGTCAGTCTGTATCCCATAAATTCTCCCGAAATGGCTCAGGTCGACTCTTTGTTTATTTGTTAGAAAACCCGGTCTGTGGACTTGCTTTGGATTTCAAAGCGCCTTTCTTCATTTCACCGCCCAAATATATATAGATGCCTATAAACTCGGATCGTTTTTGAAGTTTACGTTTTATAACTTCCCCTTTTTTATATTAAGATTTGAATCACGTACTTAGAAGGCGTTAATGCTCACAGTTAATCTGTGGATTAGTAATTTTAAAGTAATTCTAAATAGTGTCAAAAATGGTAAGTTGATACTACATTCGATGAGGCCACACTTAAGCATACGTATGTGTCGTAATGGACCTACTTAAGAAAAAAAAGTAAGTTTCGATAAAATTCGTGTATGGTGCTACATAAACGAACTGTATATTAGTGGGAAAAAAAAGAAAATTAAACTGTCCACCGAAAAATTTGTTAAGAAAGCTTACTGTCTAAAATATCGAGTACGTAATAATTCGGTTTAAAAACAGCACTACTACACTTTCAAAAACGTAAATCTAGACACACGCTAGTATGTTGCTGCCAAGTAACAGTAAATCATCCCATTGTAGACATTCGATTGTTAAAAAATTTATTGTTAATGATAAAAAGGCGGCCTCATTAGCAGACACGTGTCTGTTAACTGTAAGCAACTAAAAGCATATATTTTGGCAAGTTGAGGATAAATTCCAATAGACAGAAATCTTCCAAATTGTAGTAAATGTAAGGGGAAGGCGCAAGGATAAAGTAAAAATAAATGTTAAAGGATGAGTGTCCACCATTCATAGAGAGAAATGCGTCAATAACGTTGTTTTTATTACTGACTAGCTAGTAACTATAGTAACGCTGGCCCCTTGTTAAATTCCATAGACTCATTGCTTATGGCTAGCCCAAAATTCAGAAGGCCTACACAGTTAAACTTTTACACACGGATGCATGGTGACCTGAACATTGTCCTTTTGTTGGTTTGGGGCTTGTAAGGGTCAGGACAAATGAGTGGGAGGGTTTTGAAAGTCGGCACCAGGGAATTTAAATTTCGTTTCTTTTCCAAGTTGCAACCAAAGATTTCAAGCAACAATGGCTTAAACAATCAACACTGGTCCGTAGATTAATTGTAAAAGTCTTGACGAACTAAAAACTGAACTGCAACGAAGGACAAAATAAGGAAACATTTGCGTTGCCGTAGATTGCATAAGAATAAAGGGATGCATGTTAGATGATGGTTACGCAACAATACGAGCATCCACGAGCAAAAGGGGATTTTGCTAAAATAACCCAAAAATACAATGCTTCGCGTTCTGCTGTTTTAGTACAATGACCTTCGGTGGTTTCCGCATGACTAAATGTGAACGAAGAAAGCAAACGAAAAAAATTCTCAATTTTGCTCATGTAACGGCTAATTATTTGTATTCATAAAATTCCTCAAAATAAGGTAGAGCAGAATACAAGACGGTGCGTTGACTTTTTGTGTGTTCAGTCCTAAGGTACGTGTATCTATCAACTGCAAGCAACTAAAAATATCATGTCGAGAATAAATCCTAATGCAGCCCAAATCTTGAAAAAGTGAGGGGAAGGTGCAGGGATAAACAAAACAACAAAAGGGCATGCGCTGATTGAGTGGGCGAAGCGAACGAAATCAGCGATTGTTGGCCAGTGTCTGCAAAAATGGGATTGAAAAACTTAAACATGGAAAATTTTAAGATATAAAATTCCTCCAGAAAAATAAGGTACAGAATGATGAAGATGACGGTGTAACCTTTTGTACGTTCACAGTCCTATGAAAGTTGTGATATCCACCCAAAACCAAAACTGGTGTAAAAAGCCGCCGAGTCTCCAAAAAGATCGGCCTTTGAAGTTAGTGATAGCATTCAACCAGGAAAAGGCCGCCAAGGTTAATCCTATTAGCCAACTTAATCACACCGAATAATACTTTGGGCGTTTAAATGAAAACTTGAAGATTTCATTTCACTTTTGAACTATTAGTCGGTGCGATCAACTTGGCTAGTAGTATTAACCTTGGCGGCCTTTTTTTGGTTGAATGTTATCACTACCTTCAAAGGCCGATCTTTTTGGAAACTTGGCGGCTTTTTACAGCAGTTTTGGTTTTGCGTGGACATACTGTTAAACGTTTAGGAAACGGGCATTATTTAAATCGGGGAAGGGGGGGGGGGAATCCATGGATATTTTGGACCCT
>JAHWFP010026561.1:3691-13780 GCA_023313725.1 Lithobius niger
CAGGATGAATGACTCGGAATAACAACAAGAAATAATAGTAAGAGAACATTAAATCCAGCTCCAGGATGAGTGAATCGGAATAACAACAAGTAATAATAGTAATGGAAACTTTAAATGGGTATTATTGGGCTAATTCAAGCCAACAATGAACAAAAGCCCGTCGTAGCATTTGGGGACTGTCATAAAAACGAGTGAGTGAACTATAAACGAAATAGTGATCTATAACGAACAGTGATCTATAAACGAAAAAATTAGCTTGTCATCATTAGGCCTCCCCAGATGCTACGATCGGTGCTAGCACCGAAAATTAACAATTCACCGTATATTTTATGGAGTTCTTGCCCAGTCTGGGGGGTTACCTTTTTAAACATTGTACATCCACTCAAAAATTGCGAACCTCAAATTAAAAATAAAAATAAAGATACAATACCAAACTCCACATTTTAAACAGATCAGTTGGACTTTGTCGCTCCTATTTGAGCTTCACGGGACCTATTAATTCTGTAATGTGTACTCGAGTTCATTCGCCCACAACGATATCGAAGCAAGCCGCGAAGATGAAATTGCGCGGTGGTGTAACCGGAGCCGCGCCACTCTCTCGTGTTCCGTAACGTGTGAGTTGCTGGAGCGCTCGGCAAAAGAGGGTATAGGTCAGAAACAGATCTTGATTACATCCGACTAGTCATCTTTCTACGTCATCTAGAATTAAAGAGCAGATGAATAAATTTTAAACAGAATTCTGGCCGACGTCATGTTTGCTTATCTTCCTCTGTGGAAAATACAAAGCCTATAGCGCGCGATGACGAGACCGCAGCCGAGTTAGTAAAAGCAGGAACGTTAAAGGTACCTTGCCGGATTCGACGTTTCGTGGTATTGTTTGATAGCCAAAGAGTAGCGTTTACTGTGATGGGAGGTGGAACTAATGTAAATAATAAACAAATTTTGTCGGCAGGAGAATTTAAACCGAGCCATCGAAACCTGAAATATGGGGGGAAACAACATAAGGTTAATACGCACGGCGGAGGTAACTGGAGAGATCACATCGCAGTAACGCCCTATACGGAATAAATGCCGTAAGTGACGGAGCGGTGGGCCACCTCCTCCGGCAGCGAATTCCAACACTTAACCACACGCAGGGCGAAGAATTGTTTTCGGCACTAAAGCCAACATCCAAGTACACGCAATTTTAGGGAGTTGCCACGCGTCGAGGAAGGACCAACCAGATCAAAAAAGGGGTAGTTCCGAAGGAAGTAGGTGCTGAAGTATCTGGTAAGTAAGCCTTAGGGTCGGCACGTAGACGATGTAGTCCCAGAGGTTCCAAGCCGGAAAGTCGTAACCTCTCGCCGAAAGGTAAACAACGTAGCTCAGGTAAGTGGGAGTGAAATGGCGTTGCACAGACTCAATTAGTTCAACGTCGTGAAGAAGATAAGAGGACCACACCAGGCTGGCGTATTCGGGAAGTGGTCTGACATAGGTCTTATAAAGGCCATCTGACTTTTTCTAATAATTTATATTTAATACAAAAATTAATTAAGTGGCTCTTGGGAGTGGCACTGCAAAAAAATGACGCGAGCGGGCGGTGTTTTTTTTTTTTTTTACTTTTATTCATGATTTTTCAGATGCGGGCGATGGCTTTTTCTTTCTTTTTTTTAACCAAACAAAACAAAATCAATATGTTACGTTTTGTTGCCGACTACAATACGCATGTTTTAACGCCGGGGTCAGCATGCAAATGTTGCACATTTGAGAAAAGTCAGTCTTTAGATTCAAGTTTTTGGTTTAACATGCCTTTGAATGGCTCTTAAACCATGCGCAATGGCTGTTTGCCGTGACGTCACCATGAGTTAGCCAATGACGAACGAGAACAACGGCTGTTTGGCCGTCTGATTGGACTAGCTCAGTCATGTGATATGCACGTCACTGCAAACAGCCATGGCGTGTGGTATAGAACCGTTATGAGGTGATCATGTGAATGGGGAAAAAAAATAGCTAACGTGGTCATCGGCTCCAGAAAGTGTTTGCTGAAGGGGCTGATGCGTGTTCTGAATTTTGTTTTTAGACAATGTGATAAAAAAAGTTTCATGCGCCCAGAAAAAAAAACCTCATGCGTGCGCTCCTGAGAATCACTTAATTAACTTTTAGCAGCCAGTGAAATTTTGGGAAGAAAGTACAACTTTATAGAGCACGTAGGTATGCACGTTCACAAATTTGTCGTAATAAAGAAATTACACTCTACCAAATAATTTTTATTAAGTTAGTTGTTTTGTTAGTTTTTTTTTGTGTTTTTGTGTTTTTGCTAATGTCTCCATATTCAAACGAAAAGCCGATGGTACGGCACAAATACTTTGGTTGATGTCCATTATAAAATAACTCGCAGTCAAAACGCAGCACCAAAAGCTGTCCAAGTCGACACCAGCAAATCCTTGCCAAACTTGACAGTTTTCGGCAACCTTTCTAGTAGCATCTTCAGGCTACAGCCCAAGTGACTTCACATTTGCACACTTCTACCCTCTAACGGACTTTAGCATTCAAATTTCCTTTCAGACTTCACACTTCACAATGGGTGTGAGCAGCGCCAACAACAAGAAGGCTAGCAAACACAAGGCCAACTGTGAAGTGGAAGAAATTTTGAATGCTAAAAGTCCGTTAGAGAGTAGAAGTGTGGAGTCTCTTGAGCTGTAGCCTGAAGAGGTCAACTAGAAAAGGTTGCCAAAAATTCGCCAAGTCTCCTTATTTCTGTTACTCGAAGAGCAACCGCAGCAGCAGGTCTCTTTAATTTTTAGTAACCCACTTTAACCAATCACCGGATATAAAACAGACCTTTTGGGTGACATTTTCATGTACGCAAAATTAATTTTCATTAGTGACACACACGATGGCACTCTTCCACGCTCTTCGCACCTGCACTCTTGCCTGCCAATGGCAGTGACTTGGCGAATTTGCGTGACGAGTGCGTCGGATGGCTCTAATCATTTTCGCAGCTGCGATTTTGCGTCGTCCGCTAATTTAAGCCCGCATGTTAAATCGTCTAAATGGTATTTTGAAGTGTCCGGGAAATTCTCCTTGATGGAACACTTGTCCGCCTTTGGTAATGACGTTATTTGTAAAAGGAGGGTGCGCCGTTCTCAAAACGGAAACAGGTGATGCTGCTTTGCCGCCTTCTTCTTCTTCTTCTCGGGCAATATTCAACAACCGGGAACAAGTAAGCGAGAACTCATCAGAAATGGCTTTTTCTCGATTAGCTTTTTCTTTCATTTCATATCCCCCCCTCCTTTTTTTTTGTTGTAATTCGTTGGCGTAATCCTGTATACCGTACATTTCGTGATATAAATAATTGAGACTGCTACCGCTCCTGTTAACACTGAAGATTTTGCTGAAAACGACGATGAACGTGCTGAATGTTATTGCTGCAACTGTGGCACGAAGAACACGCAAGTGATTTATACTGAACGCAATTTACAGTTGCAGTTTTAGGCAAGCAAGAAACCATCGGCGTATTTTACCAACAGACTGATTTGGCTAGGTTAATAATTATTCTCGTAGTGAAGACACAGATCCATTCAGTGCACTTGCTCCATTTTAATGTGAAATGTTTAGGGCAATCCTTGCTGATTGGTGACAGTGCTTTGATGAGCTTTGAGTAATCTATATAACTGAGATCATAGTTTGTTTGTTTGTTTGTTTGTTCGTAGTGGGAATCTCGATAATCCTCATTCTAATGACATCTTCAATGGGAATCGCGATAATCCTTCTTCTATGAAGTCCGCAGTGGGAATCTCGAAGGCTTGGGGGATGGACGACTGCTAACGGTGGTGTTTAATTTGTAAGGACCTTCAACAATAATTGTCAGATGTAGTGCGTCACAATATTTTTATATAAACGGGAAAGCCCAACAATGCTCTATAACACTGGCCATGTAAGGGGGAGGGGTGCCCTAGTATGCTTTAAGATCAGAACATGTGAATCGTTCATAATTGTGTGCAGTTGGCATTGTGGTAAGCTTGGTCTTGTTCCAAGATTAATATCCCCAGTCGAAAAGGACTTTAAACCCGTCCACTTTCGACGTACGCTCTGATGGTTCTTCAAGGTTCCATTGTACATAGGTCGGTGACCAGATTTGATATAGTGGCCTCTTGGCTTCGAATTCCTTAATTCTCTTTATCCCTTAACTCTCTGCTGTGCTTTACCCGCCTCCGTCTGGTATATGCTCACTTTTCAACGCTGAGCTGTTATTTTCCCTGCTTGCGTAGATGTACGGCGTGGTGGGTAAGGGGTTAACTTGACGTAAAAAAAAATTACGTACAAACAACATTAGTAGTGTGTATTAGATGTTGATAAAACATTTACCAATCAAGACGTACGCCTAAGGGAACGTTTATAGGTCCTTGACCCCATTCGATCTTTCGTCCTGCTGGTGTGGAGGCCAAGACTAACTGTACTCGGTTTACCATTACTTGATTCCCACAGGTTCTCAAGGAAGAGTCATTGCTACTTTTCATTGATGTAATTAGTTATTTGGATCTGTTTAATCAGCGTATTTCTTGAAACATGGATACCTTTATCAAACACAGGCTTGGCCATAGAAATTCGAAACGTCAGCCACTTAGCTTTCGACTCTGCCACAGTCGCGATGCGAGAACACCATAAAAAGCACTCTGGCATGCGGCTTGAACTTTGCAACTTTGGAACACTCCATTGCCACTGAATTATTAAAGTTTAACGGTAATTTCGTGATGCTACGTACCTCTTTGTCCACTGGACGTCAAAACAAAGACTCCGGAGGGTAAGTTTCATGAATTTCAAACAGACTAAAGTACGTATTGTTTTTACTGTATATTATGATGAACGGCATTTTCTATTCTCATTAAAAATGTATTAAACGATCTTCTGACGTAGCAAAAAAGACTTCACGGATAATCACCATTGCCGTTAATTTAATGTTGCAACACCGGGGTATTCTAACAATGGGAAGAATACCACGTTTTTGTGCGTATACCACTAACACTATTCAACGGTACGAGTACAGGTGTGCTTTCAGCGCGCCTGGCGGCAGTTTTCTACGGTTTTGAATAACGTGGCTCGTGTGCTATGACAACGCGAGCGCCAAGCGTTTACATATGTTAGGGAACCGTGTTCATAGTATGGAAGGGGTATAAGTGCGAATATTTGCAAGCCGCTTACGATTACGTCCCCGAACAAACTGAGAACCAGCGTGTCTAATAAAGCAGGCTATAACGCTTGTTCTTGAAGCCT
This sequence comes from Lithobius niger, assembly GCA_023313725.1. Lineage (NCBI taxonomy): Eukaryota > Metazoa > Arthropoda > Chilopoda > Lithobiomorpha > Lithobiidae > Lithobius > Lithobius niger. The sequence continues at coordinate 8,945 of JAHWFP010026561.1, forward strand.
TCAAGTAAATAACATGGCTCTATGCAAAGCACTTGTAATAGATGGCCGTGGGTCGGACAGGGTCAGTTTTTTGCATCTGCCTGACAGTCAAAAAGAGGGCACCCTCCCACCCCGGTTCGATCCTTTTAAAAATGTGGAAATTACGTAAACTAAGAAGTTTTTTTTTTGGGGGGGGGGGGGGGGGGGGGGGGTGAAATTGTATGGACCGGAGGAAGGGATAGTGTGCCTGTACTGGCCAATATAAAATGTGTATCTTGCATAATGAGGCCTCCTATCAGCGGCGTGGAATGTTCACCATTTAGCCTTTTAGCCATTTAGCCATTTAGCCTTATTACCTCAACTTATGATACACAGCACCTTAACTTTAAAAAAATAACCCGAGCAAAATAATTTCTGAAAATAATAGATTTTTTTAGGTTCATCATAACGCTAAAAATAATTGTACTAACAAGCTAGAACGGCAGAATTAACCAAAGAAGCGATAGTTTCAGCCTGATGGAAAAATATTTCGTCAGCTATGTTGTGAATGTATATATATTCGATTCGGGCGATGTAACGTGTCACAATATTGACGTTTCAGTTACGTCTTTTGTGTTGTATTTTTTCTTCCTTTCTCAACTAGCCTAATACCAAAAGAAAATAAAGAAAAGCTGACATAAAAAAATATGTTAATAATAACAAAACAAAAAAAAGCATCGGGGCCAGGGCGCCTATTCTCAAGCGCGCATCTGTCATTGGCAGACGGGCGCACGGCCCAGTCCGGCACTGCTCTGGTACTTTCATAACCATAAAACCCCGGCTTCGCCCGGGGATTTGTTTGACCCGTGGCTGTTTCCCAGTATTTGCTAGGTACCGCCTGATCGTTCACTGCAACAGTCGATTTTTGTTTGTGTAACACTCTCCCTATACGCCAATCCTCTCCCTCCCCTCTCCCCTCCTCCTTTTATCCCGTCCTCTCCCTCTCCTCTTGGTTTCCTTCCCTTTCTCCTCTTAAGTTGCTATACGTAGTTGAACACGTACCCGACTCCCGGGTCCCGTGCTTGTTTGTTTGTTCTCGTCTAGGTTCAGTTAATGCGTAATCGTATGCTTAGTGGTAACAGCTCACTTTGCCCCCCGCCCCACTCCCAGTCTTTCGCTGTGGCTTAAGCGATGCGTACCGTGTGAAAAAGAAGTGTGCATGACGTCATGTAATACTTGCCCTTGAGATTACCGCGGTGTTTGGTTAGAAGGAAAATTGTTAGACCGAATTGTTAGTCGAGGCAACAATGTGACAATTTCAACTTCTTTTAAGGGCAACAACGTCCCAGTTTCAATTTCAAGCCAAAGAATTGACACACTCGCACGTTTTCATTGTTCCCCTTCCGGGGGTCGTCGTTGCGGTTGCTTCATTTCTGCTATGACACTTTGGTTTATAATGTAAGATTTATTTATTTATTTATTTGTTAATTAGCTATTATTTTCAAGCCATAATAGCACATTCAGTGCACGAGGGGACACTTTCAGTGTCGCGCTTTCTCTTCTTGTTAAAGGTGAATGAATTATTATTTCTGATTGTTGGAATGGTGTAAGAGAACTGCACCCATCTTGCACAAATAAACAGAGAGCGTGATTGTGTTGATATAGCATGAAATGCCAACTGCGCCCCCGTGACTTGGTTTCTAGGACAGCAAGCACGTAAATCTTGACGTCTCTTGATGAATTGCCGTGGACAAATGACCCGCTGGCCAAGGGCTTTCAACAGCCAATTCTGCCCGGTAACCGTCAACCCTAACAATTTATTCTCTCCACTCTACTATCCTACTAGGAAAGAGTAAATCTCGGTCTGAGTAACAGTTGACAGCATAGGTTTTTAAAGGGTAATTTTTCTGACGATTTAGTCTCGTGTATTAATATTATAGACCTTTTTAAAACACTCCTATATGCGAAAAGAACAATTTAAAACAGTCACATCCAGCATTTTACTCGATAATGGTAAAGAAAGTCAAAATTACCGCTCTGGTACCTTCTCTTTCTGAAGATGCCTTTGTATTTCAGATGAGGTAACTGAAATCAACGAAGTATAATACAATTGAAGCTAGGCTTTGCGGAGAATGAATGTAGAACATGCGGATGAAGAGCAACAGACTATAAATCCAGATGCGGTTGCAGAGCCACAATGATTTTGCTGCTATCGTCAGGAAGCATTAAGTGAATACAGGGTGTCCCAAAAGTCCCAGAATACCCACACAACTTTTTAAGGGGTTAAAAGAAAATAGTGAAACTCTGGCAATGTAAGTTTGGTTAAAGGATCTATCTTTTCGTACAACCGGCATTATGCCTGCCCCCCTGGGGGTGGGGTAGGGGCCCCAACTCAGAAATTTTCAGTGGAACGGGAGGGGGGGGGGGTAAAAGAAGACCTTATTTGAAAGGTTTTCATTAAGCGAGTAAAGTGACGCAACGATAACTTCGATACGACGACGTCATCTAAAATGGCAGCCGGTCAAATATTAGAAATTTCCTCTGCATCCCTATGTCTTACTCAGGCTGAAGACGTCGTAAAGGGACGTAGGTGGCAGCAAAATGCTTCGTTCAATTAGTTGGATAAAAAAAAGCCAGAGGAGGATATGACCATAGCGATTAAGGCGCTATGCAAGTGATCTGGAGGCGAACTGGGTAGCCGGTTCGAATCCCGGTCATGCCACTCCGACGAAACGTAAGTGCATAAAGGTGGCTTGCTGAACTACGTTATTTCTAGTGTATGATTTTCGCTATTGGCTAATTTCCAATTTTCCACAATTAGTTGGATCACACCTATAACGTCTTTTGCGGTTTGAAGCCGGAATGTGGACCTCAGTGCCCCCCCCCCTCCCGAAACGGGGGAGGGGGGGGGGCACTGAGGCCCACACTCTGGATTCCAAACCACAAAAGACGTTGTAGATGTGACCCAACTAAATTGAACGAAGCATTTTGTTCCCACCCACATCCCTTTACGACGTCTTTAGCCTGAGGGCCCGAGTAAGACATTTTTGATGGACTTGCCGTGTTGAAGCTATCGTTGCAGCACTTTACGCGCTTAATGATCACCTTTCAAATAAGGTATTCCTTTCACTCCCACCCCCATTCCATTGAAAATTTCTGAGTTGGGCCCCTGGCGCCCCCCCCCCCCCCCAAGGGTTTCAAGTTTCACTATTTTCTTTCAACTCCTCCTTAAAGAGTTGTGAGAGTGTTCAGGGACTTTTGGGACACCCTGTATACACAAATTGCTGTAAATTATATAAAGGAAAGAGGACAACAAGCCAAATAGCGAAATTCATACACTTTAACTGACGTAGTACAGTAAGCCACCTTTATGCACTTACGTTTCGTCGGAGTGACGCCTTTATCGCTACGGCCAATCCTACACTGGCATAGAGATGTCAGTTTCATTCTCCATTGCCTACGGACGCCAGCATTCTCGGTCGAGTGGAGGCATAGTCACTGCTGCGACTTTGTAACGGGTTCAGTTCGAATCCGGGTCATGCCACTCCGACGAAACGTAAGTGCATAAAGATGGCTTACTGTACTACGTTATTTCTAGTGTATGATTTTTTGCTGTTTGGCTTGCTTTCTTCTTTCCTATCTACAAGAGGCAGTTAAACATTGGCTGATATTGATCATTTTATAATATTAGATGTTGTGACCCAAACTTAAAAAAAAAAAACAGTTTTGGCGTCTGTAAACTTCATGTTTTAAAATTAATAACCCGTTAAAAAGAAGTTTTTGGATAGAGCAGATGATGTATTTCGAAAGGGCGTATTTGCAGTATTAAAGGACAGAACCTTTAAAGCTCCAGAAACCAATGTTGCTGCTACGCCTTTAATGATTGTTTTTAATCAAAAGATGTGTGACCAATAAGAATTACACACAAGGTGATTTAAGTCGGAAACGCAGTTAATATTTATGAAAATAATCGTGCAAAAATAAAATTTGTGCAGCTCACGACTTAAACTTAATTGAAGATTGAATAGTAAAAAGATTGAAAAATCTCAGAGGGCTTATCCATGCAACGATATTTCAACCCATTCAACCTATTCGCAGCTAAAAGCTAGAAACTAATAAAAATATTCATTATAACGTCGATTTTAGACTTTGCCGACTTTTAACAAATCACTCAGTTATTTGAGCTTAGATGCTAATTAGAAAGTTATTTCTTTACTTAGCTCAGAAGATACTGAGAAAGTTATTTCTTTCGGCAGTAGTTGGTGCTCAGAGCTATTGATAAAGTAATTTCTCACGCAGTAACTGGCGCACAGAAGCCATTGAGAAAGTGATTGCTGTCAGTAACTGGCGCACAGAAGCAGTTGAGAAAGTAATTGCTTAGTCAGTAATTGGCACACAGAAACAATTGAAAAAGTGTCAGTAATTAGCGCACAGAAACAGTTGAAAAAGTAATTGCTTAGTCAGTAATTGGCGCACAGAAGCAATTGAGAAAGTAATTGCTTAGTCAGTAATTGGTGCACAGAAGCAATTGCGAAAGTAATTGCTTAGTCAGTAATTGGTGCACAGAAGCAATTGAGAAAGTAATTGCTAAGTCAGTAATTGGCGCACAGAAGCAGTTGAGAAGGTAATTGCTTAGTCAGTAATTGGTGCACAGAAGCAATTGAGAAAGTAATTGCTAAGTCAGTAATTGGCGCACAGAAGCAATTGAGAAAGTAATTGCTTAGTCAGTAATTGGCGCACAGAAGCATTTGAGAAAGTAATTGCTAAGTCTGTAATTGGCGCACAGAAGCAGTTGAGAAAGTGTTAGTAATTAGCGCACAGAAGCAGTTCAGAAAGTAATTGCTTAGTCAGTAATTGGCGCACAGAAGCAATTGAGAA
>JAHWFP010026561.1:13790-29728 GCA_023313725.1 Lithobius niger
GAAAGTAATTGCTTAGTCAGTAATTGGCGCACAGAAGCAATTGAGAAAGTGTCAGTAATTAGCGCACAGAAGCAGTTGAGAAAGTAATTGCTTAGTCAGTAATTGGCGCACAGAAGCAATTGAGAAAGTATCAGTAATTAGCGCACAGAAGCAGTTGAGAAAGTAATTGCTTAGTCAGTAATTGGCGCACAGAAGCAGTTGAGAAAGTAAATTACTCAGTCACCAATTGGAGTTCAGAAGCTATTGAGAAAGTAATTTCTACAAGAATAATTCTTATTGTCACGGATTGACTTCACTCTAGTCTACACATTCAAACAAATTAGCTCGCAGATAGCTACTCATGCAATGTTGGTTACCATTTTCCGACTGCTCTGCGATTCGGAACGAGCGTCCAGCTGCAAAAATACGCTGCCAGGTATTTTCGTAAATACGCCCTTTTTTCAGATAAGTGGTTTCAAGCCACATATCCGTCTAAACCCTCTTTTATATCGTCTTTAAGCGTCATGTGCATAACTCCTAAACAGATGACAACTTAGTTTAATGAATTAATTAACTTGGTAAAACCGTTCAACATTTCCAAGTTCTTCCACCAAGGACAACTGTCCTAGTCCGTATTTAAGCAAATCCAACCGATTTTGCAAACTGCACTTCGTTTGTGATCGTTCTGCTGTTTTGTATTTTTCTTGCACCTCCGCGCTTGTTTTCTTTACGTCAAGACAGCTGCTCGGTGCTCTTATATTGACAAAATTTAGCATTTTCATTTTCCTTTTTCTCAGAAGCGGCAGCACCCAGGGGCAAAGATTTTTTTTTAGTTCTCTTAGCAAGCAGCATCCTAAAGACGTTGAAGTAGAATTATAAAAAAAATCTGGTGTTTAGATTTTCCACTGATACATAAAAAAAAAAAAAAACTTTCGTTAACATTTTTTTTAATAGATGTCGCGTCATCGGTAAAGTAGTCACTGAAACCAGTAAGTTACTGTAAACGGCACACGTAACTAACATGCGAACAGTTCAAGGGACAAAATCCAAAATATTTCAATCAAAAGTTTTGTAGCAAACGGAACTTAAACTTATGATGTTTAGCAAACCGCATCGAAAGTTTGGCAAAAAGCATAGAATTAGAGGATTGGAACTGTCTAAAAAATAACGGTTTTATTGGTAAATTAAATACAGAAATTGGTATTTTTGTTTTCATTGTTGTAGTATAGACCCTAAGATAATTAGAATATAAATAAAATCAACAGTCACTTGCTTGTTGAGTGTCACCATCTTGATCTGGGATCCGCGATACGCGAGACCGCCCGTCAATTGGGCGATAAGTCTGTCCTACTGTTCGGGAATTTTAAATCTTTCCAAGAGGTACAGATGTATGAACAAAATCTAGGTTGGGGTTTTGTTTAACATCTCTATGTGTGGCGCAGTGGCAACCGCACCACTGCACTGTGACTGAGGTTGGCGCTAATAACCTAGCTAATAAACTCAAATCCCCCTCCCCCCACATACTAACTGTTTTCCTTAAATTAAATGTAAAAAAACTTGACTTCCATCACAGCTTGTGGTCAATTTCAATAGAAAGGTTTCCTCTTTCTAGCTTCTTCTGTGTTTACTTAAACTCGAAACGTAGAATTTCTTGTCACTTTTTCCGGCCACGTATAGGCTTAATCAACGACAGGCTTACGGAACGTCGCCAAATGATTCCCTCTTTTAGCCATCGCTTACCAATCCTATTCAACAACCAAGGAAAGTCAGTCGTCTGTTCTTCGCGAGATTTCATTTCTTACGTGGTTGCCATGGAAGCCGATTATGGGGCCTAAGGTCATCGACTGCCAAGTGACACAAGAGATTTTTCTAACTTTCGCGCTTGACAGATTCACCGCGCATTTTTCAGGTGCGACTTATGGGAAAAAATATACATTATTCATCTCGTTTCCACTTCTTCACATTTCCACAACAATGAATTATGAATTGCGTGTGGATAAAGAAAGGTGAAGTAGAGTACTCGTTTACTGATGAGAAGAAAAGAATTCGAAATGGTTTTTTTTTTTTTTGTAAAAGCGCCATTGGTGAATACAGAATACGATGTTAACTGAGTAATTTTTTTTTTCAACTTCATGGAACCTGATGTCATACATAGGAAACTGACTGTGGAGATAAACCAACTCAGTTATGAAGGTTAATAGACATTTTTGAAAGGTAGTCTAAAAGGGTGACGGGAAACCCAGGTCTTCGATCCGGGAAAAATGTGAGAATTACAGGGAGCAGAGATAACGTCCAGGGAGATTAGAATAGATCCCATAATTACGGAAGGATTTTGATAGTCTCCCATTACTTTGATCGGCACAGACTAGCAGAAATAGAAATAGCAGTGAGTTGCGACACATAGAAAGAATGATTATGACAGCTCAAACCTTCCCAAATAAGGACTTGTGCACACGTACAATATGTGAAATCGGAGTCAGTACCACAAGCAGCAACAGTAAAACTGATATTTCGGTACCAAATTTACAAAGGATGATGCCATCATCAGCGAATAAAAGCATTAAAAATGTAAAAGAACGGTACAGTTGGATTCTACCATGTGGTGCAGTTAACTTTATATGGCCAATAAAGAACGAAATCACAAGGTAAAGGGTAAATGAAGCAAGCAGTTTGCATTAAAGACTGGCCTTGTGAGGATACACAATGCACTAATCTGAGAAAGAAAGAAAAGACTACTGCCCCGGCTGGGACTGGAACCCAGGACATCCCGTTTACTAGCCGGGCGCTCTAACCACTGCGCTACCGGGGCGGGTACTGGCTACGGGCTCCAGCCGAGCTAAGTAGCTGTTCAGTCTTTCTCAGTGGTGACCTAAAGATCACAAACAAACATACAAGGAGGGAAAGCAACTTTTCTTCTTGGCCTCCACACTAGAACTGGCCAGTCTTTAATGCAGACTGCTTGCTTCATTTAAATGGCCAGTTTTAAAACATAAAAATGAGGTAAAAAAGAGGAGGAATTATATGAGTTGTTGCATCGTAATGTATGGTATTATTTTTAATATTTTTATTGGTTTTATTCTTTGATGATGGTATCGCCCTTTGTAAATTTGGCACCGAAATATTAGCTTTACTTTTGCCTCTTGTGTTACTGGCTCCGATTTCACATATTACCACCCCAACACGCATATTCCTTCTACATTATCAAATCCAGTGGGATTCATCATTAAAGAATGCTAAAAAAAAAGAGGAAAACTTGAAAAAAAATTAATTCCTACCACACTCAAATAGGTCTGCATTGTAACCCTGTTTTTTTTTTAGTTGAGTGTTATAAAAATTTATCGTGTTCTATTTAGGATCCTCTGATAATGAATATGGAGTTCAAAATTTAGGAAGAATAAACTTATTTGGTGAGTTTTGAGCTATCCGACTCATCTTTTGTTAGAATGAAATGGACTTTCACAGGATCCCCTTTCAAGTCATTGATCAAAAATTCTCAGTGTAATATTTCAGTGTAATAGGCTAGTACCGTTTTTCATAAGGTCAACCAGGTGAATTTTATGACGTATTGGTTTGTTCGTTACGTCTTTGTTCGTTACTGTTATAAACCAACTCGTTTGTACTCTGTGATTGAAAAAGACCACGTATTCTCGTTCGAAAAGTTAAAAAAAAAAGCATAAAGGTGCTGCGAACTTATTTGAGGAGAATAAGTATTAAAAACCAAATAAAACATAGCATTGTTAAAATTCTTAACTGAGACGTAGAAACTTACCAAACCATTTTAACAATTTTTGTTGTTTTTAATATTGATGCTCTTCAAATAAGTATGCACATACATATATTTTTTTTTTTGGTGGAGATTACGGGGTCTTTCTGAATCACGGAGGTATAGGGCAGTGACACGACGTAGTATTATTGTATATAACTCTATGGTGGAGCCAGTTACTGGGTTAGCTGCAAGGTGCACTGGTGGGGGAAAATGAAGAGCGTCTTACTGAAGCCAATGCTATTAGACTTGATTTCTTAGGCCTAACACGCGCGATTTTTGTCGATTTGTTGGCAGTTGCTGACATTTTTAAGCAAGTGGAATCTTTATTTTCCAATTACAACCTAAGCAGCATAAGGGATTGGAGAAAACAACGGTTTATCAATCCTACGAAATCCACTCTCAAAGCACTGGCTTGACTAGAAGTGCCGTTGTTTAACCCACCATTTCAATCTAGTGCCCCTTGCAGGTATCACTCTTGTAGTAATATGACGTCACTTGACGCTGCTCTATACAAACTGGCTGGTTTAGAACAGTAACGAACAAGATCCAGACCAATAAGTGATAAAATTCACCTGCGTCAAGGAGCGTTCGCAAATGCTCGTTAACGGGGAGAACGGGCGAGTTTTATTAAGATAAGCCGGGTGATGTCTGCCGAAGCAATAAAAGTTCGTTCTTTATGGAACAACCCTGGAAAACGTAACTACCGGTAGTGTGAAGCTTTTTCGGCATTATTATACCACGTGTCTCCTGTGAAAAGCATTAGAGTTTTTTGACTGTAAAAGGAATATGACGAAAAACAAAAGGAAATAAAGGGTCTCCTATTATGCTGCGTTTCTTTAATATTATGTGTGCGTATATACAGGGTGAGTCAAAAGTATCGACCCAGTGGAATTGGCAGCCGCATGATTCGGTTTAGCCATCAAACAGCCTTCGATCGTTGGTCACCAAGGAGGGGGCCACGTTTTGAGACCATCCAGGGGTGACCCCCACCCTGCCCCCCTTAAATAATTTTTCCACTTCCGGTTCCTTTAGGAATAAGGCATTGGTCCCAATTTGAGATTTGAGCCGGCAGTCTATTCATGGTGAATGCAGAACACAGCATGTAAATCGGTCCTCAATACACGAGCTATGACCAAAACAAATTAGTACAAATGTTGGTTTTATTGCATAAAATAATGTCACGAGCAGTTGTGTGAATTGGTTAATTGCATGTAATAATTACAGTAAAAAATTGCAAACGCAACGAAATGTTTGTAGTACATGTAGCACACTGGTATTCGACCTAAAAGAACCGGAAGTGAGCCGAAAGTGAACCGGAAGTGGACACTTTATTTTAGGGGGGGGGGAAGGGGGGGCACCTCTAGATAGTCTCAAAACGTAGCCCGCTCCTTGGTGACCAAGATCGAAGGTTGTTTGAAGGCTAAACGAAATCATGCGGCTGCCAATTCCACTGAGTCGATACTTTTGACTCACCATACATACATACATATATATATATATATATATATATATAGTAATTTTAATACTACGTTCGTCATCATCACAATTCATCACTGTGGGGTCATATCTTGAGGGGGCCGAAGGGCCTTCAAGTTTAGTATTGTAATGGCAATGGACGGAACGCCAAAAAAGACAAAAATTATGATTTGACTGTTTCAAATCTAATTTTGAAGATTACTTCATTCGATACTCTCAGAAACTACGTTAGCATGCCGCAATTACAAAGAATTTTATTTGAAAAAAAAAACTCTGGGAATAATTTAGTATCGAAAATTGGCCAAAATGTTTTTTTTTAGGCAATTTTGGCCCGTAACTGTTATACCTACACTATTGCGCAGAAAAACTCTTTTTTTCTCCAATTACTGCTTATTTTTTTAGTCTCTAAGTTTCAAATGTGATAATGTTAAAATTATTTTACAATCAGTCAAATAATATATTTTTTCTTTTTTCATCGTTCCACCCATTGCCGTGCAATGTTTAAATTGAAGGCCCTTGGGTCACCTCAAGACGTGACGACCCCAGAGTGATGACATTTTTGGTGTGTGATAGTGATGCTTAAGAGTAACATTTCCACACCCTGCCAAAAAAGGAATTTCAAAGATAGGTTTTTACATTCCACCCTAGTGTACACGTAGTTGATTTCTAGTGGTCGTAAGCTGTTTGCCGTGATGTCATCATGAGTCAGCCAATGACGAACGAGAATAGCGGTTCTTCGGCCATCTGAGTGGACAAGCCTAGTCATGTGATGCGTGCGTCATGGTACACAGCCGTGGCGCGTGGTATAGGGTTTACCTCCCTAGCCTGTTACCACGTCTGGTCTGTATAATTTTACAAGCGGAAATTGCAAATTGATATTTTCCAGCCTCCAACGAAGAATGACTTTGCAGTCCTGTGGTTACGGGACATTTTCAAATGAACAAAGAATGCACTCTGTTAGTTATGTTTCGTGATGTTTTATGCGTTGTCATGGACTTCATTTGGGGCCCGAGATCTCTACCTCGAGTGGAAACCAGAACAAATAGTTTATTTATTGACCAGAGTAGCACCAAAAAAAAAATACCACCCAGCGTTCTCTCTTGGCCCTCCAAAACGAGCTGGTTAAGGTTTGGTAGTCGTTTTGTAGCCTCCTCAGCTGTGCCAGCGAGTAACTGCTTAGAAAACTGAAATGAAACACCTGGCGTGTAATTTTTTTCCCGAAATTCACCATACGTTTAAAGCGTGGCAAAACATCAAAACAAAATCTCAATGTAAAAGTATTTTTCCTAGCGTCTAACGATACAAAGAGAAAATGGTTAACAAAGTGATAAAACTGATAAAATTGCAGATAAAAGGAAAAAAACGTAATTTTAGATGACACTAAAAGTGAATTCGTAATAGGTATCGAAAATGAGTGCGAAAAAAAGTCTCGAAGCCACCAAACTCTAGTGAGGAAATAGTTACATGGTTAGCATACTCTGCGTTTGTAACATTAATAAATTCTAAACAAATGAGTACAACTGTTGAAAATTGCACAAAAATGGAAAGCCTCGGAGCTACCACACACACACTCCAGTAATCTTGTACAAATTAGTACAAATCTTGAAAAAGAGTAAAAAAAAAAGAGAAAGCCGTGGAGCGACCACGCTCCAGTCATATTACTAGAAATAATCTGCATTTGTAATTTTTAGTAAAACGTGAGCTGTGCTTTAAGACCGAATTAGTTTTAAATCCAAAATAGTCTTGCTTCATTTTATCATTTCAATTTTTTAACTCCACTTCCCCCCCCCCCCCCCCCATTATATTGTGTAGAGTTACGATACTCTGTAATTGTTTCGAAAAGACCAAGGAATCCTTACAGACCTCCTTACAACTGAGCTACATCTTTGCCCCTAAAAAGGCGACATTTGAATTACCTGCACGATTCTGGTGATTCTGGTCCACCTAGTGAACTAAGCGTAACAATGAATGTATTGTATTTATAAATCGATTGGTTACACCGGATATTTTGTCGTTTCATTTCGTGAACTACGTTTTTTTTCTTTAATTCTTTAAAGTGTGTCAGTGTGGTACAAGTAAACGCCCTTTAAATCTACACTTGACAACTGCTATAAGGCAGTGACACGACGTAGTATTATTGCGTATAACTCTATGGTGGAGCCAGTAACTGGATTAGCTGCAAGGAGCACTGGAGGGAGAAAGGAAGATCGTCTTATTGAAGCCAATGCTATTAGACTGGATTTTTAAGCCTATAACGCGCGATTTTTGTTGTTGGAGAAAACAACGTTCTTTTAAGCCTAAGAAATCCGCTCTCAAAGCACTGTCTTGACTAGAAGTGCCGTTTTTTCCGTTACATTTTAATCTAGTGCACCTTGTAGCTAGTACCTCCAAATGGTGTCTCGTAGCCAATATGACGTCACTTGACGCTGCTCTATTGCCAAGCTTTTAATTACGAAAGCAATGGCGCTGCTTGGTGCTAAAACAGGTTGATGTTATGACCTCTCGTTAGGGAGAGGTCGACACAGACTCAGCCATTGCGCTTAATTTTAACTTTTTAACTCTTTAACATTTACTTTTCTAGCTTACTTTTCTTTAAAATGGGAAATCATTTAAGTGCATCTTGTTTGGACATTTAAATGATGCTATGAAATATTTTTTTTGGCTTGACAACGGGATGAACAATCCCGAAACGCCGCATTTTACTGTATAAATGTGCACGTGCTGGTTTTTTACACGTTGACTACTTTTAGTGCTTTTATTCTCTCATTAGTTCTCCCACTTAACAGACTAAGAAAAAAGCAGTGTGAATGAGACATAGGAAGGGTGGGAAAAACACAGCCTATCAGAGGACGGTAACATCAACATAAAATAGGTGCTTTGATGTAAAAACAAATAATAATAGAGCAAATCATTTGACTATCCATCTTGTAACAGTTTCTTTTTAAAGAGGGAAAACCAAAGGCTCAACAAGAGTTAAATAAAAATAGAGACGCAAACCTGTTTACGTTGCCTTTTGGACTTATATGTCAGACTGCTTTAACAGGGAATCGAACCCACAACCTTCAAATCAAAGGCCGAGGTCCTACCGCTGAGCCACTCTGACATCAAGGCCGTGTCAGTATGGCTCAGCGGTAGGACCTCGGCCTTTGAACAAACGTCGTGAGTTCGATTCCCTGCGCAGGCAGTCTGACATATAAGTTCAAAAGGCAACGTAAATAGGTTTGCATCTATATTTATTTTAGTCTTTTTCTAAATATCTCGCCAACTGTGCGCAAGTCCGTAAGAGGTAGGAAAAAAAAAACAATACACCGAAGAACGACGTAGAAACTACCAAACGACAGTCGTCAAAACGTTTAACAGTTATAATACTACTTTTTCTTTCCGCCTCGTTAAATGAAGGACATGATTAAATTGTTTGCCTGGTGCATTTCATATGGTTCTGTTTAATTAAATCTAAGGTGGTTTTTAGCCTCCCTTCTTTTTAGCCGATTTGCGTAATGTCGATTATTTCAGTTGAAACAAAATGGAGGGCAATAAATCACTGTCACAAGCAGAATAAAGAAGGGATAAAGAAAAAAGATCCCAGAGATTTTCCTCCTGGCCTCGGATGAGCGACGACGCTCTAGCTTCGGGCCTGCTCTTCTCATCAATCACCTGGGTGGCGGGGACGATCGGGGAAACATATTCTTACCCTCCTTTCTTTCTCTATCTGTGTAGCCAGCGATATCTCGCACACATCCTCAGTTGCACATACAATTGGGATATACTTTTTATTTACATCCAACTCTTTAAAAGAGCAATAAGAAGAGTGTTGTTGTGTTTTCTGGCGAGCAAGAAAGCCTTCAAAGAGAACAGCACTGCAGCGGGCGATGTATAGAGCAGCGTCATGTGACGTCATATTAGCTACGAGACACCATTTGGAGGTAATAGCTACAAGGTGCACTAGATTAAAATGTAAGGGGAAAAACGGCAATTCTAGCCAAGACAGTGTTTTGAGAGCGGATTTCTTAGGCTTAAAAGAACATTGTTTTCTCCAATAACAAAAATCGCGCGTTATAGGCTTAAAAAATCCATTCTAATAGCATTGGCTTCTATAAGACGATCTTCCTTTCTCCCTCCAGTGCTCCTTGCAGCTAACCCAGTTACTGGCTCCATCATAGAGTTATACACAATGATACTACGTCGTGTCACTGCCCTATACTATAGGGGTGCATCGAAGGGTGCATCGAAAACGAATTAATAGACGATACAGCCGAATGCCGAAATACTTCACCAAATATGTGTGAATTTTACATACACGCAATTTTTATTTGTAAACTTCATGGGCCATGCTAAAGAATAGAGAGACTGAGTAAGGATATGATTAATTTGTGAGTGAAACGGTAAATTCTGGTAGAATATCAAGGTTGTGCCACTCTTTATCTGACAACGCTAAACATTTGAATGAAACTAATACCGGCTTTCAACGATTCACCACCAGAGAGCGCTGTCCTCATGTAACTGGAAGCGCAAAGCATCATGGGGAGTGAAACTATTTAGCGTCACTAAATTACATTGATCACGATAAGAATTCAAAATTAATCCCTCAAAAACCATCATATGTCAGATTAGGACATTAAACTAATTTTGAGACAGATCAGAACTGTCTGTTCAAGTTTTTACTTTTTTTAATCCAACAATTCAATTTTAAAACGGGTTGTTGTTACGAGTGGCGCTAAGTGTAACGCATGGTTTTGTGTTTTGGTTTTGAGAAGCGTGCTGAGTGGCCGCTAAGGCTGCAGCTTTTTCCGTGGTTCACGTTTCTTCTAACGAACTGAATACGGTTTAAACTGAACACAGAATAAGTTTTTCAGATTCGTCTGTTGCCCACCCACGAGTATTTCGTCAGTTTCCGAAGGTGTTGTAGCTATTACCGTGGTTACCATGGTAACGATGCCGCCATTTTTTATTTCAAGTTTCGCCTCCCACAAGAACCTTACAAGTACTGCGTACTGGTGCCGTTGATGAAAGCAGGTATTTTTTTTATTCCATGTTTTCGAAAAAGCGTCACTACCTACTAATCTACCCTGGGGTAAAAGATTCCATGGGTGTCCTGACCGGACCAACCTCACAATGGCATCCACAACGACAGATTTCTATTTTCAACGCTTATTTCTTTGTATTTTTTATAATGTATTTAAAAGAAGAAGATCCCTGTAATACCTCGTGGCTCATGTCAACTGTGGAACGTAAAAGATTCTAGTAATTTTCAAAGTGCTAGGGACGTATGCTCACGGGAACACACAAAAAAAAAAATACGCTAAGCCGAAGGACGAAAAACTGCCCCTGGTTGTCTAGGAACCAGTCAGAAGGGGTGCAAAGCACCGTCGAATGGTCATTCTCTTGGTCTTATTCATAACCAAGAAGATGCAAGGTCAACATTGGAACTATGCAACACTATCTTTATTTTGCATGTTCTGGCATTGAAGGGATTGTGGCATTGTTTTTCTACAGATTGTGTGAAATGGAAACCTTATCTAGTTTTTGTGAACATTGTTTAGATTACACGAGTGGTAGTTGGAAGTCTGTTACTTGAAGATGGTTTGCAAATATTAACCAAATACATTTTGCAATTTTGTATGAAGTTTACATCAAGAACCATTAATAAACCACAGACAAATAGCAACCTCAGACATACTGGCTAAGGTTAACAAATGAATGTGTTTCAAACATCAACAGATGTAAGATATGGACTATATGGCAACATGACAATATACAAACAATGTTGCTCTCGGCAATATATATGAACGTCGAAGTCTTGTGGGGGAATTCATATTCTCGAAAGGGATGAGCTGATTAATAAATCAGCACATTAGAGAAGCCTTATAAAAAACACCGGCACAGACACGTCAAAAACGCACAAAAATTCAGTCTACACTTCCTGTTCCACAAAGACAGTGTGAAAGTGAACCACTTCTGGATCATTTTTGAGTTTATATCTGAAAAGGCGCAAGTTTTCAAATGTTGCACTGAAATACGAAGAAGGTGCATACGACATCGGCATCAAATATGGAGGATTGTTTTTAACCATTAAGCTAGGGCGAAAAAACACCATCAGCATTTTTATTCAAATTCTACAAAATGCACATTACACATAGAGCTCGTAACTAAGAACACTTTCTTAATTATCTCCAAAAGCCTCATACTACCTAAGGCAGCAGTATTTAGGCCTATGCTTCAATGCTGTGCTCTAAATACGCCGGAGAGAGAGGACAAGGACGAAAGTTGTTGAGATTAAGAAAAATTTAATTACTCCGTTAAAAAGACGTGCACGACTTTTGTCTAAGAGAAT
The DNA here is from genome assembly GCA_023313725.1 of Lithobius niger. NCBI lineage: Eukaryota > Metazoa > Arthropoda > Chilopoda > Lithobiomorpha > Lithobiidae > Lithobius > Lithobius niger. The sequence goes on from JAHWFP010026561.1 coordinate 25,343, forward strand.
TTTAAACGCATACAATTCCAGCGGGATGTAATCAAAATATACTAACCGAAACGGACATGTTGTCCACTATTAGTCTGGAGAGGATTTCCCATTAAGACCTTTTGGACAAAGAGGCCTACAACACGTTGCGCCTATTAAAGGCGCTGTCCACGGGGCCACTTGGCTTGTCGTAGCAGTCTCCACGAAAATGGAGGCGTAGGGCCATTTACTTACTGGTCGCAACATGCAACCTACGACATTGTTTAGATTTCATGAGGATATCCCTCCTAATTATCATTGGTGTCACCAGCAACAACGGTCCATTACGTGCTTGAGGAATGTCGACCACTTGGTGGTGTCTGTTGCCGTTTCCATCCCTCACAAGATTAAGCACGTCAATTGGGCGATAAGTCTGTCCTCTTGTCCGATATTTTTCAATTTTTGCAGGAGGTACAGATCTAAGATAACATCTAGATTCAGGGTTTGTTTAACATCTCTCATATGTGGCGCAGCGGCAACCTGGACCACTGCACTGTGACTGAAGTTGACACTAATGCCCTAGCTGTCGACATGTCATAAAGCCTCAGTCCCCTCCCTTGAAGAGAACAGCCGTATTTACGAGAACCGCAACAAAACTAAGATCTTGACTTTGCTACCGTATCTGAACAAAACAATGAAATTAGATCAATGTGATTAAAAAAACTAATCACAGCGTTTTATTTTCTATCGACCAAAGGATTTAAAAAATTTTTTCAGGCTGCAGCATTCGTCCTTTCTCCACTTTTAAGGCAGATTTTTTGTTTTTTTGTTTAAAGCTTTACACCTCGATACATTTCAGTTTATCAAGACGTACTTACCTACTATTGTAGTGTGATAGATCGTGGCTGTTGTGGTAGGTCGGCAAGATCTCAGCTTATTTACCTGAAGAAATTAATCTGGTGAGTGACTGGAAAAGGGATCCTAGCAAAGTCCCAGCCACTTAATGTCGATTAGGGTAATGTGACAGACTACCACCCTCCTCCAGCATATGGATTATGGATAGAATCTGGACATTATCTCGGCCCCCGGCAGTGATCAGAGATTTGTTGGATCAAATCCCCGGTTTTACCCTCAGTTACTAAGACTTCTGTTTCCTTCTAAATGTATAGTAATGTTCGAAAATTAAGCCAGTTCGTATCCACGAGAATTATTTGGCACTCGGCTTGTCGCCGCAGTCGCTGGGAAGAGGTGGTGTTAGCCCGTTTGCGAATTTGTCACACCAATCTTACTCATTGCTTTCTTTTGAGGGGGTTATCTCTCCTGAATGTCATTGGTGTCGCCGGCCACTCACGGTCCGTCAGGTTCTTGTCGATTGTCACCATCTTCATGGTGTCCGTCGCTATTTCCATCTTCCGCATGTCAATTAGGTGATGATTATGTCCTCCTGTACGGGGCTTTTCAATTTTTGAAGGAGGTACAGATGTACGATAAGATCTAGATTTGGGGTTTGGTTAACATCTCTGTAATGTGTGGCGCAGCAGCAACCCGGACCAATGCACTGTGACTGAGGTTGGTGCTAATAACCTAGCTGTCGATTCGTCAGTAAACACCCATCCGCACCTTCACATGAATACGGCTTTCAACAAAAATTTTAAGATGAACGAAAAAACAACTATCTTCTGCAGTACATTTTCTTGTTTTTATTGATATTACTGCCTAATCCGCTGCACGGTAGTTATTGTAGGGGTATTTGTATTCCGAACTTGACGTAGAAGTACAGCAGCTGTGTACAGTATACAGGAAGCTCTTAACAACGGTATTGAATTAGGCTTATGATATCACTTATTTTTAGTCATGGGAAATGGCTTTGCGTATTTATGAGCTTTCCTTACTTCTTTTTCGATTTTCTTTTTTAATTTCTTTTATTATGGACAGCTGACTGGAGTATTTCTTGCTATTCGTCCCCCACTTTCGCTCTACCAGCGAACCGTAAGATTATCAAAATCCCCATGTCAGCACCATACGTTTCATGGGGAACAGGCTTCAAAGAAGGAGCTGGTCGGAACGTCAGAGACCAGCTGCACATCATGCGATGGCTACATTGGATGAGTTAAGGGCACAAAAGATCGTAAAGTATCCTCTAACCAATGTTGCCTCAAGACAAATGGGGGCAATATGTCTCTCTTTGAAGTGATCTAGACGAGGACCACGAAGGAAACGTAGTTTAAAACCGACAAAGACTGCTGGTTGAGGCTATTTTTTTTTGCGGTGAGGTATGTAGCAGACTTTCCCTCAACCCAGATATTTTTCAACGTGACGTCGATGGATCCGACATTCGGTTTTGTCGTACGTTTTCGCGTACTTAATACAGTCATGATTTCAGCTCTAATAGTACACAGTAACTCAAATGGATATAAATCGTTGTAAATATAATAAGAAAAAATTGGAAATAGGCCATAAGCAAATATCATACATTAGTACGACGTATAGTACAGTAAGCCACCTGTATGCACTTATTTTACATTTCATTCAAGTGACGTGACCGAGATTCGAACCGGCGAAAAGACCGTTATTGTATTACTGCCATACCGCCATTAACGATGTGACGATGTGACGATGTGACGCCATTAACGATGTGTCCAAGAGCTTCTTATTTTAATTATAAAGGCAACAGGGCTCCCAACCGACTGCAACGGATAACAAACTGGAAATACAGGAATTTCTTGTCAAAAAATAGGGACTTTACACGAAAATGAAACAAAATTTGTATGAGGTTTGTAGTAATTAGTAGCCTGCATGCAGTGGGAGTGTTTCTATTGTACTGTAGGACAACTATATCTTTTGTTGTCCTGCAATACAATTGGAAAAAATAAACAATTTTGAATGCACGTACACGGTCGGTACATGCTTGACTTGGCCGTGCTGTTTGGCCGCTCGACCATTTGACAGAAAAATGTAGGAAATATAGGAGCATTTCACGATTTATATCAGCTTTAGTGGAAATCCATTAAAAAAAAAAAAGGAAATATAGGGGAACTGGGAGCCCTGAGATAAGTCACGGAATCCGTTATTAACGTCACAACATTACGACCACGTCGGTAAAGGAGGTGTGGTAGTGATCCAGCGATGGGCTAGTTCGCCGGGTCGAATCCGGGTCACGCCACGTGAACGAAACGTAAGTGCACAAATGTGGGGGGGGGGGGGAGATGAGGCTTAAATGTGGCTTACTTTACTACGTTATTCTGGCGTACGATTTTCGCTGACGACATTTTTTTCAATATTTCTTGCACAGTAAAGACGGAAATGTTATTTTACATCCGAAAAAGTTGCGTAATTTTCTTTTTGTGTTTTCTCTTTATGTTTCTGGTACGAAGTTTGAGCCATTGCTCTGGAGTTATTCCATTAACAATTCGTGAAAAAAAAAATGTTGTAATACAATTATCCAACAAATAGCCTTTTGTTGTGTAAAATAACTCATTACGTGCACTGATTAAAGCCTTAACTTTGGCGTCGTATCCTGTGGGTTTTCTACACACACGAAAAAAGCCACAACGTACATCACGAGCATTGTGAGGGGTCTGTGGTGATCATGAGCAACGCGGGCAACACCGTTTGGCATCCTCCTTTCCTAACTAACAGAACGTCGGTTGGAATTGGGGGGGGGGGGGGGTGAGGTGTAACGACACGTCGGCAGCTAGGTCATTAGCGCCAACCTCAGTCACAGTGAAGTTATCCGGGTTGCCACTGCGCCACACATTACAGAGACGTTAAACAAAGCCCAAATCTTGATCTTATCATAGATCTGTATCTCGTGCAAAAATTAAAAAAATCCTGGATAGGAGGACAGACTTATTTCCCAATTGACGTACTAAGTCTCACGGGGCTACAAACACCATCACGATGGTGACAATCACCAAGCAAGTGACGAACTGTAAGTGACCATCGATACCAATAACATTCGGGATTTCTGAATGACGTGACTTACATACGTACGTAGGGAACTTAAAGAAATCGCTAGAAATCATGTGCCAAATCAGGGGATAAAACCTAAGATGCTAGCACAACAAATGCGTTAAGGCATAACTTATATTGGATAAAAAGACTATGACCTCGATTCTATTTGGCTAGCCTTCAGAACTTAATGTACATAATTACCGATAAACCTAAACTAGGGCATTCGTACTGTGATGCTAGAGAAATTTATGAAGGGTTAGAAGACGATTTGTGCGAAAAACAGTTAGCAATAATGTTTTTAATCAAGAAAACTGAACTTGGCTTCTACAGTCTCTATGCAGTTTGTAAACTAGGACTGGTGTTAGCGGGAATATTATTATTATTATTATTATTATTATTATTATTATTATTATTATTATTATTATTGCAAGAGAAGAAGTAAGAAAGGATAAAATCTCAAAATCGTGCTTGGAT
>JAHWFP010026561.1:40753-52383 GCA_023313725.1 Lithobius niger
TGTCAACTTCCTGTGTCCCTCATTGCTTCCTGTTTGTTTGTTTGCCTTCATAGTATATTTTTTAAAACTGATACCCCGTTTTTTTTTCGTTTGTTTGTTTACTCCACTTCCTGTTTCCCCCAATCTTGTTGTCAACTTCCTGTATGCCTGGTTCCTGCTGTCAACTTCCTGTTTCCCTCATGCCTGCTATCAATTCTACAGGCTTTCACACCTTTTTATTTATTGTTTCGTTTGATTAATGGGACCAGAGGCTTTATATCCCGAAATATAAGTTGCTACTGTGTTTTTTTTTTGCCTGTAGTCCTGTGCGTTGTGCCAAGTGTTTTTTTTTTTTTTGTTTCTGTTTTTTCATGTTTTAGGCTAACTTTGCTGATTTAACTCTGCGACGCTTTAATCAAAAATTCTAAGAATTATGTTTTTGTTTGCACTGGGATGCTTATGAAGAGATCAGCTTCACCAGAGTAGTTGAATTGACTTGCTTCTTAGAATTTACATAAACCCGAATAAATGTAAATAAATTTACTTTAGCTTTATTTACAAACAAAATGAGAGAACCAGGCTCTCATCCAATTTTGCTCTCGTATCTCGTATGACAGCAACAGAGAAAGAAAAACAAACAGCAGGGCTGGCTCAGTTACCGCAAAAACAAAACACGTGGCGTCAACAACAGAATCAAAAACAGGAACGAATTAATAATAAAATTGATGAAAATGAAAAATTAAAAGAAACCTAGTGCACAATATCAATTTTCAAAGAAAACAAATATCTAAATTTACGCCTATGATACTCCCGAGTGCTGTTATGAAATCGATAATTCGTGTGTTTTAGCACGAAACTCCTTTCCAGATTCTATTCCAATATTTATTACAAATTTATTACAAATTCATTACAAATTTGTTGGAAAGAAGTTGAGTGCCAAAACTCACTAATTATATACATTTCATAGAAGCACCAGTGGAATTCGGTTTGAAAATTGTTGTTTTCTTTCCGCAAAACGATTCTCCGAAGTAATTTCGTCTTAACGGTTTACGATTTTGATTTTCGATTTACGATGCCATTTTCATTTGCGATGTTTAGTTTTGTGATGTTTACGATGTCAAGATTAGTTGAACCTAATCTTGACGATGTTCACCTCTGTTTGGTGTAGCAATACTAACCCCATCTCAAACCAACCCGGAATTTCGTTTGCTTCAGTGCAGGTGTTTCGTATTAGGCCTAAACGACATTTTAATATAGCTGATACACCATGCTAAAAGCACCGTGACCTAAAGGCATCTTCGTGTTTCCCTAATATGGGCATAATGAGAACGAGAGCGAAATCGCGTCGTCTACGTAATATATGCTGTATAGCTCTGTGGTTTTGTTTATCCGCGACCATTCAGAAAAGAGTAAAGCTTCTATCTGTATAATTACTGAAGCAGAAAGCTCTGGTATGGACTTTCCACCATGGTCGTTCCAGTGTAAATCGGCATAGTGCTCGTTTTCCGGAAAGAAAACAAAAATTCTTTGAAGAAAAAAGACACAGAACGTCCATCTTACGATGAGAACAAGGCTTTCCAAGCTATCTCGTTTCGGCTTAACCAAGCATCCAAACCACCCAAACAGCTTTTAAACTTTGAAACGTGTGCAAATTTGTAATTTCTTTAAACAGGTAAGTTGTAGAATTAGCTATCAGGGGGGGGGGGGAGATGAGGCTTAATGGCGCGTCGACAGCTTGGTCATTAGCGCCAACCTCAGTCACAGAGCAGTGGTCCGGATTGCCACTGCACCACACATTAAAGAGATATTATTCAAACCCCTAATCTAAATCTTGTCATACATCTGTACCTCCTGCAAAAATTGAAAAACACCGGACAGGAGGACAGACTTATCGCCCAATTGACGCACAATGTCATGCGGAAGATGGAAACGACGACGAAAACCATCAAGATGGCAACAATCAAGAAGGAAGTGCCGGACCGTAAGTGGCCGCCGACACCAATAACATTCAGGAGGGTCAATCCCCCGCAAAAGGAAACAGTGAGTAAGTCGAGTGTGACCAATGCGCAAACGGGCCAACACCAACTCCTCACGGCAACTGCGGCGACACGCCGAGTGCCATTCCTCAACAGTTCCTTTAATAGCTCGTAATTTATTGCCGTCCTGTCCATCCCACGAGGCTTGCCAAAAAGCGTGTAACCTCAGACGCAGAGTTGGAAAGGCGTCCGAGGGAACAAGGCTGAGATCCCTTCCGAGAGGGCCAGAAAGGGCCCCTTTTGCTGCAGAATCCGCTTGCTCATTTCTCCTATCCCAACATGGGCCGGGATCCAGCAGAAAAACACGTTTTTCCGCTGGCCAGGCAAGCGGGAAAGCAAAGCTTGGACACGTTGTGTCAAGGGGTTCCGAGGATTGTAATTCGCCAAGGACTCCAGGGCACTCATGGAATCGCTAAAGATAATGAAATGCGTGCCCTGAGGGCCAAGGATCCATTCCACCGCCAAACCGAGAGCCAAAAGCTCTGCAGAAAACACAGAATAGCCTGATGGAAGGCGATGGGCAACCGTTACTCCCTTACAAGCACAAGCCACGCCAGCGTCTGACTTCGACCCATCAGTAAACAGCCGCTCATAACCGGCGTACTGAGAACACAGCCGCCGGAACTCCTGTAAGTACCTTGCTGGTAGAGTGGAACCCTTCGGGAGGGACGCCAGAGCGAAAATGAAAATGCCACTTGGGACAAGCCAAGGGACCACTGGCATCCCCAAGCCTCAAGACGCAGGGCATTTCAAAGGCTATCTCCTGACAGGACTGCTGGAGCCTATCGCGGAAATCATCCTTACCCACCCTATCAAGGTAAAAAGTTCGATTTATGTACCTGTTCTTTTGGCTGGATAAACCGTTCACTCCTACAACTGTGGTAATCCGTGACAAAGGACTGTTTCAATGAGACTCGGTCACTGTGAATAAACAGACTTAAATAGGCCTATTGCGTTTTGACTGAGAATCAGTCATACCTGTGCGATAAGTCACCTACATCTAGATTTGGGGTTTATTTAACATCTCTAATGTGTGGTACAGTGGCAACCCGGACCACTGTACTGTGACTGAGGTTAGTGCTAATGACCTGGCTGTCAACACGCTGTTAAGCCTCATCCCCCCCCCCTCCTAACGTGGTTATGAGAACAGTCCCAGTGCATATGTAGTAGCTAAGCATTGTTCAGACCATGAAATTCAAAATTGCGATTACAGGTGCACAAAAACAGACGCACCTAATATAGTACAAATCTGCATCATAAAAATAAACCCTTAACCAACAAGGAGAAGCAAAAAGCAATAATTATGTATAACGTATTAGCACGGAAACACAATGGACAAAGGACGTGAACAATCCTTAGTGACGAAATACACTAGCCTTGCATCAAGTAGAGCCTGCTAACAAAACCGATTAGCCCAAATCCCAACACCTGTGTATATACACGCCCAATTAACACGATGGTCACTAACTAGCTCTCAAGTTGGTTTGTGAGGAATTTAGAAAGGAAATTTATCTCAGTGCAGTATGTCGTCATGTTAATTAGACGGAAAGGAAAGAATATATTTACACCGATTACTGCGAACTCACATTATTCAGATTTTTTTTACACAGTTGCAACCTGTTGGCTGTTTAAAATAAATTTCTTAGAGCCTTATGTCATCAGAAGCAAACGAACGCTCGTATAGATGAACTTGCTAAATTGCAAACCTTAATAAACTTTTGGAAGAAGAATGGGAGGGGGGCTGAATTGAGGCTTAATGGCGTATCGACAGCTAGGTCATTAGCGCCAACCTCAGTCACAGTGCTGTGGTCTGGGTTGCCTCTGCGCCACGTTTTACAGAGTCGTTAAACAAACCCTAAATCTGGATCTTACCTTTTCTTCTTTTCGTCCGTCTTCATAAAGGAAAGAAGTCTTGTAACAAGAGAGACCTCCTCTCGGATTCAACTCGAGAAACCCTCGATTATAGGGGCTGGTGGAGGGGGGAGGGGCGAGCAACATACAAAAAAATTTCATCACACTGAGGTTACTTCTTGGGTTGCCACATTGTTCATCAGGTTTCACATCGTTTGCCAATGATGCATTAACAAATTAGGCAAAAACCATGATTTGGCTAGTTTAAAATTTAATTTCAACATTATCTCATTTGAGATATCCTAAAAGATATGAGATATCATAACAACTAAATTTTTTACTTATTTTTTGGCAGAATGGTGTCAATTCAATTAGGTTATGGACAAAAATAGGCCGAAATGCCATTTTAGCACATTTTTAATGTTTTGAACGCACAATTTCGAACAAAAGTTTAATTCCCTGTGATATTACAGCATTGTTCACATTGTTTCTAAGAATATCAATTGAGATAATGAGGAATTGATGCTTAATGGCGCATCAACAGCATATCATTAGCACTAACCTCAGTTACAGTGCAGTGGTCCGGATTGCCACTGCACCACACATTACAGAGATATTAAGCAAACCTCAAATCTATGTGTTATCTGTCGTAGATCTTTTTGTATACCTCCTGCAAAAATTTAAAACAAATGGTAAAATTACATGTTAATCAATTCAAATCAGTATTTTTGCCTTTTGCGTTGTTGCGCCGTGCCGTGCCACGTTAAATGAAGGCCCTTTTAGCAACCCAAGATATGATCTCAGAGTGATGATTTTTTTGTGTGTGTGCTAGTGATGTGAAAAGGCAACTTATTCCGAACTATGACGTTTTAAATTCCTGACAATTTTATTTTTTTTTCAGCCCACTCTAATTGGCCGTACAGGGTTAAATCAGCCGTGAATGCACTTTCGCTGGATAACCTCTTGAAGGCAGCGAGTGCTCACGTCTACCTTGCTAACAAAGACAGTTCATTTAACAGTGGTCAATAATTCACCTTTCCATTATATTTAACCTCCTCCTTTATCTTTTCCCCAGCTCGAATGAACAGAATTTGCGACACTCACCCATTAAACACATTTTGTTTCTTTTCACTGCGCTAATCGCACCGAGCCAACGCCAAACGACATTCAGGTTTCGGAATGAATTCGAAGATGAATAGATTTTTCGGCGAAATTAGGCAATAGGGTAGAATGAGAGAAGCTAGCCCGTCGTCCGCATCACGGAACGTGAAACTGCAAAATGGTGCATCAGAACGACAGTGAAGAGACCGTGTGACGAGCTTAAGAGCGAGCTACGATCTAACACCGCGCACACTACAAACACACCCAGCCTCACTCTTCCAATGCTGCCTGCATGAGAAAATGAATTCTCTGTTAAAGAGATAAGCAAATTTGGCCCATAAATTGACGATAAACAGAGCCAACTAAACACTTATCTCATTTTAATTTCAGTTTTCGCTCTATATGTACGTTCCGTCCTGCATTGAATGAAGATGGCGGCCAAAAATAAAGATCCAATGGCCGGGTAATGAAAGTTTTTAAGCAGGGGGTGACACAATATAAAATCCTCCTTCCCTCCCCGTCCCCCGCCCCAACTCATACCCCCTTCCTCAGAGAGAAACACTAGCTGTTGCGTAAATTTCACCCTCCTCTTCCCCCCTCCCGTCTAAGTTTTATGAAAGCTTAAATGTCATGATGGCATCCTTCCCCTCGTTCGAGGTAAAGCGAGCCGGCGACTCGTAAATATTTGTCATAATCTTTTGTTCCCACTTTACACAACACTGCTCCGTCTCAGCCTGTAAAAATAACAGGACACTTTATCAAGCCAGTCGACCACGGGGCATCTTTTGTATGGTCGGCCTAACGGTGGTAGATAGATTACACAGGCTCGTCTAAGCTGGTGTATGTAAGCATTTCCATTACCGCCAGGTCCTTCCCCCCATAAAAATCAGGAAAAGATTTAAATCTCTCGGCGCAAATTTTCCTCCCACAGTAGGGGATGCCATGAAGACGCCATGAAGAAGAAACGCTATTGTTCATCATTAGTCTGTGTTTTGTTTACATTATGTTCCGGGTACAAGGAGGTGGCATATGAAGAAAGCACATATTGCGTGAGTGTGTCGTAAAACCTAGCAATGACTCATATGTCACAGGGAAGATACATACATAGACCTATTACAAAAAGTAGACGCACGAAAAGCCCTCACAGCGGAAACCATTTCTGCTGCCATAGAAGAAGGTACAGGGTTCGTACACGGCCTTGAATTCCTTGAAAAGTCTTAAATTTCAAAACCAAAAATTCAAGGCTTGAAAAGCCTTGAAAATTGGCATTTTTTTTTTGTAAGAGCCTTGAAATGGCCTTGAATTTTGTTACCGTACTATGTTTGATGAAATAGTCAATTTATGCTTAAATTCATAAATACATATTAAAAAAAAAATGGTTCGTTAGCCTAAGGCCGGGTTTATGCAACCACTCGTTTTTGCCTTCTCGAAGCTAGAAGCTAGAAATCACCTCAAATTCCAACATGGCGGCGGTTTTACGTCTGCCACCTCGCAACGAAAACAACAAATAACGTGGTTCAGAAGGGTTTGGGAAAATTGTTTCGTCATGAGGAATTCTTTATATTATTGGCACGGATTATAAGACTACAAGTATTTACTTAAACAATGTCGGATTTAGCTAATCCATTTAGCGTTGTTACCATGGCAATGTCACCTTTGCCATCGCGATTGAGTTCTAGCTGCGAGCACGCAAAGGCGAGTCGTTGCGTAAACGCTCCCTTATGCTTATCTTCTGTTTTTAAACGATATGATGTGCCTTTGTTCGTATTCACGTATAAGTGCGGTATTGGAAAGGCAACTTTACCCGCGATGGATGCAAAATAAATAAACTTTTAAATGGATGTTTATTCAATTATAGAGTCTAGCAAAAAGATTGAATTCATTTTAAGGTAAATTTTTAACAATTTGGGGTGCAAAACAACCTTGAAATTGGCTTAGAGTTGGCCTTGAAAACCTTTGAAAATGCCTTGAAAATGGTTTCTTCTCTGCTGCACGAACCCCGAAGGTAGCATTAACGACATATTGCTTCAACCTTCACACGCTAAACTAGTTGTCTATGTTTGTATGGTTACCTTGCCTTTAAACCACTTACCACATCGGGATCAAATGCGATAAATTGTTAAGCTTATGTGGAGGCGGGTTTGTTGTATAATTTTACAGTCGTATCTGTTAACAGCAACATAGAATTTGTAGATCAGTTTAAAAAGTACGGGTGGAACGCCCATAAGTGTAAATGAAGACAGGCTTCAATTTCGAAGTCGTTTTCAAGCAATGCGTTGGTTACACTTCTAGATAACGCAAAGGCAAATAAAAAGGTACACATGACATCACAAGCCAGAGGAGCCTGTCACGAAATTTTTTTTGTTACCTCCGTTTTTATTTAATTTCTTGACAGACCGAACCCCCTCTTCTGAATTTAGAATGGCTTGCATGGTAATAGGCTTTACATTCTCTAGCATTGTAACAGGGTTCCCATCAAAATACTGAAATCAATTTCCTTGAGTTTTCCAGGTTTTCCAGTGAAGATGAAGTCATTTTCCAGGCTATTTACCGTAATTTTAGGAAGGATTATTTTTTTTCACACATTTTACCAGTTTTGTGTTAAAAAGGCTGAAGCTTTTATATGGGAAATATATTATTTGAAATATTATTTTTTTTTCCTGAGTTATCCAGGTTTTCGTAAAACGTCAGAGAATTCCCAGAGTTCTCCCTGAGTTTCAAACGTAGTTTAAATTCCCGGAGTTTTCCAGGTTGGTGGGAACGCTGTGTAAATTACCATTATATTCTGTTGAATTGCATGGCTTTTAGTGATAGCTTTATATGACTTAGTTTTACATTCCTTCAAGTTGAAAACGTCTCTGAACTCAGTGATGAAACGTTGTAATTTGAAATTTGGTCTATTTGGACTTCTTGGTTTCCCACCTGCCTTTTAATAAATTTGTAGCTGTTTATCATGTTAATTTGCAAACAGAACCAGTCGTGTTGAAATTGCAAAGCCACGTCATGAGACTCAGTTGGGGTTATCTTTCGATTTTCATTACCAGAAACATTATTTCCTAGCTTTAGAAAAATGTCCTACTTCTATACAAATCTATTTTGAAAGTACCTGGACACTATTATTATAGAATTTATAGTACATCAAGAAAACGAACAACTTATACAAGACTTAGGCGTTCTGAGGATGCTTAAGTGTCAGATTATTTTTGCATCACTAACCATGCACCTGATTGTGTGATTCTTTGTAGATGAGACCAGTTTTGCTTGTTATGAGATGACACCAAATATTCCGGCAGTGGCGAATTTACGACCCTAGCGGAATGACGAACATGTAAACTCAGCCATTCACTGCCACAGTCACCAAGGAGAGTTCGTGTTGGCCTGATTAAGTGACCGAGAAGAGTTGGTGTTGGCCCGATTAAGTCACCCAGTAGAGTTGATGTTGGCCCGATTAAGTCACCCAGAAGCGTTGGTGTTGGCCCGATTAAGTCACCCAGAAGAGTTGGTCCGATTAAGTCACCGAGAAGAGTTGGTGTTGGCCTGATTAAGTCACCCAGAAGAGTTGCCTGATTAAGTCACCGAGAAGAGTTGGTGTTGGTCCGATTAAGTCATCCAGAAAAGTTGGTCCAATTAAGTCACCCAGAAGAGTTGGCCCAATTAAGTCACCGAGAAGAGTTGGTGTTGGCCCGATTAAGTCACCGAGAAGAGTTGGTGTTGGCCCGATTAAGTCACCTAGAAGAGTTGGTGTTGGCCCGATTAAGTACTGGTCACACCAACCTAACACATGGCTTCCCTGTGGGTGGATGTACATCCTGAATGTCATGGGTATCACCAGCCACTTACGGTCATCATGTGCTAGTTGATTGTCACCATCTTGATGGTGTTCGTAGCCATTTCCTTCTTCCGCGAGACTTACGCATTAATCGCGTGATGAGTCTATTCTACTGTATGGTTTAATTTTTTTATTTTTCCAGTAGATACGTGATAAGATCTAGATTTGAGGTTTGTTTGAAATCTATGTAATGTGTGGCGCAGTGGCAACCCGGACCACTGCACTGTGAGGCTGAGGTTGGCACTAATGAACGAGCTGTCATTGGGTCCTAAAGCATCACCCCCATATACAAATTTGTTGTAAATTTATAACATAAAGAATGTCTAACGCTGAATAATGCAGCGGCTTAAATAATTCTTGTTTGTTAACTTGATGTTTTGTCACCATGAACAGAAAACTAAATAATGGTGTACACAAATATATGCACATGAGCTTTTGCCTCTGCATAATGGCATTTAAGTGCATTTCTAATGATTAAACCTAACTACTGTATGATCTTTTACCTGCTTTAGGCATGACAGCCAATCCAGGCCTCAAACGTATGTGAGCTATAAGAACGTTCCATTGTATGTACATAGAAGGCTTGTAGAAAAATATAGAAAATGATTTATAAATTATAGGAATCTTTTCCCCTACCAAACTTAACCTTTCAAACTTAATTTAAAACACAATCTGGATGTTTTAATGTTCAAGTCTAATTGGATGCATTTGATTACAATCTCACATTATTCTTTGCAAATAACAAGGCAATTGATAACCATTGTCCGTGTAATGGTCCTAATATGCGCTTATTATTTTTAGCTATTTAGAAAAATTTGTTTGATGACTTGCTCGCGTGTAAATTCGGGGGAAACCGCGGAGAACATAAATTTGATCTTTAGACAATAGCAGCCGACGGTTGGCCAGTGGGCGTAAGTGTGTTGTTGATTCATTACTGCTGCTACTGCTTAGGGGTTTCTTGGAAAGCATCTGAAGGTTCCTTAACACTAATATTTTGAATGAGGCAGAATTCTTGGTATTTGTGGGTGGTCTGAATGCGTGGGTGTTTAAGAGTTAGTTGTCTAAATATGCATGCACAACCACACCACACATCTTTAGCGATTGACATCTTTATAACATAGAACTCTCTATGAATCAGTTTGCATCATGAATATCGATTTAATTACGTTTAATTACGTATTCTTCAATGTTCATCCATTATAGGTTCAGCAGTATTCTGGTTGGCCATTATTTAATACGTTTACATCTGGAAAGCCAAAGTTGTTCTGTCAGCCGTTCTTGCCACAAACCCCAGCCACAAATGCTATCTGCTTTTAAAGAATAACAAACAAAAAATTTATGTCGGCCAAGAAGATGCTCTGTTTTACAACCGTATTGCAGCATCCGGTCACCGTTGCTGTAGTGATCATGCATAAAGATCAGTGATTGCAACAAATCATCCCATGACGTCACACTTAACAACAGTTCCAAGCCAAAACCATCTTTAACAGATGATTATTGAAGCCAATTAAACCATGTCATTTGTAAGCCGTAACCCAAATTGGTTGTTTAATGTATCCAACAACCCCTCAGCATCACATCGTACCCCCAAACAACAATTGTACCATACCACGACAGTCCTCGACTTGGAACACCAAGACCCCAATCTCCATTTTGGCACTTCAAACTCCGGCCCGTTTCTGCTAAGTACCAATTTCGTCTTGCCAGTATGAAATTTGAAAGCTCACCCCCCTAATGGCCTGAAAATGTAAAGCAATCATCAACCGTCAGTCCTATCCATGTAGTCCAGTCCCGTGCAATTTAAAACTGCACCACAAAGCTGTGTCGACTTCATTTTCAGAACGAGAGTTAAAAGTATAGTTAATTTAGAAATTTGTCCCCTTCGTAAATAGTGTGGGTTCCGTCATCCCCAAACTCCATGCTACAGTAGCAGATCACTTTTTTTCACTTTTTTTGTAGCAAAATTGTCTAATTTGTTTAAGATTTCTTGTTGCGAGGTGCTTCTCTGTTTCTTTTCGCATCTTTCTTGTGGTTTCAATTTTCTGCTTTTGATTCTCTTATTCTGAATGTGTAGTTTCGAGCATTGTTTGTTTAACTGCGTGAGTCATGTCTCTTCATAGGGCAACTTTTAATTTTTTTTTATTATCATCTTGCAATGGTTGTTCGCCTATCATGTAGACCGATTCCGCTTATTGTTTATTCTCTTTTTGGGACAGTTTTGTTTCTTCATTGACTAATTCTAGTTTACTATGTCATAATTTTTTTTGCTGCTTTATTTTTAATTTATTCAGTTTCTTTTTCATTTAACTCTTGTTGCTTTCTCTGTACTTTTCGGAGTTTTTTTTTTTCTTCTAGTCTGTGGCATCAAATAGAGTGAGCATGCCGACACATTAGAAATTCGATAGAAAATTTACTAGAAAGTGGCACTGACTATGGACACAGCCACCTACAGTAAAGGCCAGATCAGATCAAGACAAATTAGGCAAGTAAAATCAACCATTGACATAGAAGGAAGCGCAAGTTTGCTACGTGCTCCCATCTCTAAACCAAGCGACGAAATTTCAAACTAACCGACCAGGGTTCCAAATTCTGTCAACAGATGACGCCACTTGGCAAACTTGCTGCGTCGTCATTTGATTCGCCGTTTTGCGGAGCATTGTGGGAGGCAAAGATGACACGGCCTTTACTGTAGGTGGCTGTGCTACGGACAGCTGTTCGTGGTAAATTTTTCCTTTGTAAATGTTCTGCACAATCCATAGTCACACACTCTCTTCCCTAACCATTTTTTTTTTTCAATTTTGGCGTAGCCTTATTTGGCATCAGCATTTCCGGGG
>JAHWFP010026561.1:64913-76047 GCA_023313725.1 Lithobius niger
TGATGACAAATCCCATTATCTGGGTGAATTAGTCTTAGTACTCACCATAGCATATCTTGCAAAATTTTAGCGATGTTTATACTTTTTTAATTGTACAGCTTCTTTTTGGGCCTTTTAACGCTTTTCACATCTTTTCCATGTCCTGCACGTTTGGCGATGCCATCGGGGACCTTTGAGTCCCTTGCAGGTCTAACCTTGGTGGTAAAGCATTCGTGTTCCGAAACCTCTTACGATCATATTTCCTTGGCCATTTTATATACACTGTATTTACATGAAATTGTGGCTGGCGGTTAGTGATCCGTCCCCCCCCCCCCCCGGTCCTTGCCAGACCCGTTGCTACCGCAACAAATACTATAATTATTATCAAGAATTTATAGGGTTGGGGAGAAGAATTTGTGACTGAGACCCATTTTGAAACTCAGCTACATTCGTATTAGTTCAGTCTTAGTTTATAGAGGGCGCCACTAGTTTTATGTAAGAATTTCTGCTCAGTGTTCAGCCTGAAATTTAACTGACCTAAACGAAACTAGCTTGTGTTTAATTATTATTTAGTTTAGCTTAGTTGTAATTTATTTTACTTTAGATTTGGGCTGAAAAATGTGCAAAAAGTACCAGATGGAACACGTAGCGCCCTCTGAAAACTCTGATGGAACTAATTGGAGTGAATCTAGGACGTTTCAATAGCGACTTTTTAGAGTTACAAATTCTCCTTCCCAACCCCATATATTCTTGCTATTATTATAATAAAGTTCTCATACTGAATTTAAGTATTCATTTCTTCGCAAGCTATGCTGAGTTGAACATAGTCTACCACCGTGTTGTTTGAAGTTTGTTTTCTTATGTTGCTAACAGCACGGCATGTTTAAAATAGATTGTAATTTCTGCCTCGGAGTTAATCAGGCATCGTAACCAACTACCTATCATAGGAACTGATTAAGTCGGGATACATTCCCTGTTTTGAACCAATCATGCAGTATTGCATTAGATCGAGATACAGATTAACTTTGAAACGTTATTAAGAGTTCCATAATGTATCAGTTATTACGGAGCAACTCCGCCTTCTACCCTGATAAATGTATACTAAAATTATGCTGGTAAATTTTACATAATTATTCACGTGATCAATAACTAATGGCAAATCCAAACTTCCATTGCAATTTATCGAAGCGCTAATTGCAATTCACTGGTCCTTAAGAGCATGCAAACATGTGCGCAAACTATGTGCGTAAACTGTTAGAGAGTTTAATTAGAAGAATCTAGTGGTTGGAGAAAAGTGCGGTTTTTAATTAAAGTTTCTTCCCTCTTGACTCAAGGTTACTTTATGGTCATTTGGCACTATTGGCACTTCGGGAAGTTACAGATTTTACGCCTTGCATATAGTGTGTCTTTCCCATAGCAGCGCTGTAAGTTTCGTTCACACTGAGGACAGTGGAGACACTGTGGTTGTTGTGTGGTGACAGTGAAAGCACTCAACCATGTTGGTGAATCGGCGCGTGGTCGTTAGCAGAAAAGAAGATCCTGCAATGATATGCCAGACCGACTGCTCAAGGACTGTGAGATTCCCCTCAACTTACTGTTACAAGCTATAGTTTGTTTCACATTATGTTTGCAGGAAACAGGCTGCCTATGACGCCACGTTTCCTTACACTACGAGTGCAAAAAAAAAAAAGGAAATATCCCACTCGTAGACTCTGATAATACCTATGTAAAGTCTACAGGTGTGTATTCCCATGTTTTTGCACTCGTGGTGCAAGGAAACGTGGCGTCATACAGTCAGTTTCCTGCAAACATAATGTGGAACAAATTATATTTAGTAGTCACGCTTCGAAATGTGACTAAACGAACAGTTTTACCGTAATGCGTGAATAAACAAGCGGCTACAGCGACTACCGGGTCGCAACATGCATTCTCTAAATTTCCGCCACTTTCTGTCACTTCCGCATCATATTTCGGGTTTTTTTTTTATCATAATAACTAATTTTTGGACGCTGAATCTAATGGCGCAAACCGTTTGTCTCTATCTGGTACCGTTCCATGAATAAAGGGGTTCGCTTGTCGGCCACTTCTGGCCAATTTCGGGCCACCTTCAGCGAAAATAGTGAGGTGTACACCTCTCCCACGCACTGCAATAGCGATCTGCATTATACAAGACCGCTAAACATTAATTTAAGTGGTTCTCGGGGTTGTACTAAAAATAATTAATGCGATCGGGCGGTACTTTTTTTTTTTTTTTTTTTTTTTTACCAAACAAAACGAAATCAGTAGCTTACGTTTTGCTGTCGAGTCCAATATCTATGCTTTAATGGAAACATGAGCACGCAAAAGTTGCACATTTGATAAAAGTCATTCTTTACATTCAAGTTTTTCGTTGTTCCATGCCTCTGAACAACCATTAGGTTCGTTTCTAGGCGATCGTATGAATGGAGCAAAGAACTCGTGTGGTCATCGGCTCCAGGTACTGTTTCGTGAAAGCGCTGATACATGATGGTTGGTACTTTTTTTTTTTAGATGTCATAAAAAACGTTTCACGCGCTAAGGGAAAAAAACCCATGCTTGTGCTCCTGAGAACCACTTAATTAATTTTAGTGGCCTAACGTAAAAAGTAGTAATCATCACAATTGGCGGTTAAAAATCTGTTAGCTTTTAGGACCAATTTTTTTTTACGTGCAATTTTAATTTCGTTAAATAGCAGCTAACGGATAATTGGGTTCAAGAATACGCCTACGTATTCACGCCAGAGTTTTTTAATGAAGCTAATGTGTGTTGTAAAGGAAATCGTTTTTTTTTTTTTATGGTTGCGAACCTTCCTGTAGTGGTTAAATGTAACTCAAATGTAATTATTTCATCGAGTTACGTCGAGAAGCAACGATGTTTTAATTTGCCGTGTTTTTTTACAGTCCACTTTTACTCCCACTGAGACGGACGGACGGACAAAGTCGTTGCTGTGGGCTTCCCAGCCGTTTCGGCTGCACAGAAGACTAAAATTAAGACTAAAAATAAGACTAATAAGACAGTGACAGCTGGATTACGTTTTTCCCACTTAAAAAAAAAAGAAATACTATAGTAATCTTACATTGGATAATCGATTTTTTTCGGCCCTACCTTGCACGGAGGTTTCCTGTTTCTTATCTCTGAGTTTATTCTTCCCTTTTAGACTCTCACTGCCACAACAAAAGGTCTGGTAAGTTTCAAAATTTTACCTCAGTTAGCTGTGTACGCATTACTTTGTTTCAGCATTAGGTTGTTTCAAACATGTGTTGTAAATAAGCCAATAGTGGAAACCACAACGGTTGAAATAAACGTTAAGTTCCTTAAAGCACTTACGGCACATTCAAATTGGCGTGACTCGGATTTGAATTGGGGAACTAGCTCTACACGAAATAACAGACATGTTTGTAACAAAGAATAAATCAAAAATACAAACAGAGTAGCCATCAAGTGCTGATGAACATACGAAATCACCCTAGGTCGGAACCGTTTTCAGGTGAAGGGTTTTAAAACATGTCAAACAACATAAAATTAAAAATTAATAAAATAACAGCATAGCAGGGTCATGGAAATAAAACTTACAAGTCATAGGGATGTAAGGTTCCATGCTAAAACCTAAAACCAAAATTATAAAAGTCAGCACAATTTGGTTTTAGTTTTGGTTTGGTATTTGGTTTTAGGTTTCAGCATGGAACCTTACATCCCAATGACTTGTGGGCTTTATTTCAATGACCCTAATCTGCTGTTATTTTATTAATTTTTATTTTTATATTGTTTGACATGTTTTAAACCCTTCACCTGAAAACGGTTCCGACCTAGGAACCAAAACGTCGTGATTTCGTATTTTCACCAGCACTTGATGGCTACTCAGTCTGTTTGTATTTTTAATAACTAAAGTGTTTTTTAACTTTCTGCTTTTTGAAAGAATTAATCACGCGGTAAAGGGTAAACGAAGCAAACAGCCTGCATTAAAGACTCACCTTGTGAGGAAACAAGATACACTAATCTGAGAAAGAAAGAAAAGACAACTGCCCCGACAGGGACACTAACTTGTTTCCTCACAAGGCCAGTCTTTAATGCAGACTGTTTGCTTCGTTGACATGTTTGTTTTTAACTTTAATGTCGAATTACCCACTACCCGAATCACTGCAAATGGATGCATATGGTTAATACCTTTAACCCTACCTTGCTGATGTATTCGAACTTTAATTCATCGATCGATTTATTTATTTATTTATTTAATCGTGTTCATCTACTCGTAAGGGCAAACCACCAAACCAATCAATTAATTAGCATTGCTCAGCAAATTTCTAAAGAAAATTTTAAACGCTGCCATTTTCGGTCAAACAGGAAATGAGAATCAGTTTGGTGCACGAATATACGCCATGGAAATGTAGTTGACTGTTTGCATCAAATAGTGGCTTATAAAACTTTTAATATTTACTACGATACGCAGGTATTGGCTTTTACCACAACGCGCCATTAAGCCTCAATCCCCCCCCCCCTTTTACCACAATTCAAAGTTTTCCTCCATAATACATAAGTTCTGGCGTTTTCAAACCATGAAACCTGCAGATTTCCTGTTAATTATACAAAATAAATGAGTTATATTGGGTGGATAAATAAAATCACCTTTCGTTTCAAAGACACGGCATGTCAAGACAGGTTACATACTCCCATGCTTAAAATGTGGTGAAATATGTATCACAACGCCAACGTTATAATGTAAACGCACCCTGTATATGATGTCATCCGTGGCTATTCCATGGATGCGTCAATCTGTTAGCAATCTCTACAATAGTATAAAACATTAAGCCAAGTCACACGTCAGTGATCACCTGTTACCTATTGCATACCACTTGTATATGAACTTATGTCTTTCAATAACTATTTCACTTCCCCATCGATACTCATACAGTATTAATACTTGTAGTATAGTTAGGTAACTCGTCCACCAGACCTAATATGAATCCAATATTGATTTGATTGAATGAATCTAGTATAATAGTTAAGGCTGTACCGAGCCCATTTTTTCCAGCTGAGCCGATCCCAAGACGAG
This sequence comes from Lithobius niger, assembly GCA_023313725.1. Classification (NCBI taxonomy): domain Eukaryota; kingdom Metazoa; phylum Arthropoda; class Chilopoda; order Lithobiomorpha; family Lithobiidae; genus Lithobius; species Lithobius niger. The sequence goes on from JAHWFP010026561.1 coordinate 69,961, forward strand.
CGCTCAAAAAATGCCTGGTGCACCGAGCAGAACCGAGCCAATCATTGCTAACGTGGAGAAACGAGCACGTTTATTAATCAGTACCTGCTAAATACATAGCAGGGTTCGAGAAACAACAAATCCTTTCACTAAAACAGCCTCGTGTTACCAAAACCTTGCTAAAACAATGCTGCGGTTGTCAAGGGTAATATGAAAGCGATGTACAAAAAAACTTTTAAAAAGCAGTTAATCTGCATTTCCTGCAAATTCAGTTCCTGATTTAAATTCTGTGGTGTCCGTTCAACCTTTCTGCAGCAGGAACCATGCATCGACCGTAATCATCCATTGGAATTTAGTAACCGCCAAAATGAAGCTCGCATGCAAGGTCCATCGGTCCCAGGTTCGCATCTCCAGGATTAGACACAAGCCACACCGCTCGGTTTGGTTAAATGGGCATAATTGCTCGGTATACCGTGCATTGTCGATCATGCTCTGCTCGGCGAGAATCGGCTCGGCAGCTCCCGGTACGGCCTTAATAATAATGCCCTTATTTGCCACGAAACAACAAAACGGCAAGAAAAGGCCATGTTAATGGCCACCAATATCTCCGAGAAATTACACAGGGCAGGTACCACAAAAACGTGCATTGAAAAGTATACAATTTACACATGTCAATTCAAGTCAAAATTGACTATGGTCAAGTATAAAAACAAAAAATATATATATTTCTACTATGGACATAGATCGGGACACAAAAGATGTTGTTTTAGGCACCCCCCGTTCAAACGCCTCTTGAAATTGGTCACCGATGGGGCGGAGTCACTGTTGTTGTTCCGCGAGTTCCAGACAGGAACAATTCGACCACAATAAAATTACATCCTACAGTTTAATTTGAATTTTGGGGTTACTAGCTTAAGTCTGTGACCTCTAGTTTTTGTTGTTAACAAAATTGATTTGACTCTACAGTACAAACAGCTGTAAAGCAACACAACAAATGGCAAGCAGAAAATATTGGGGTGGGTGAAAGGGGCCTCAATACAGAGATTAACGCTATGAAGCTGACGAACTATAGAGAAAAAAGTCCACATTTGGCACAGATGTGGACACACACAAAAAGTAACCCAGGAAAAGCAGCAAAAAAGCCCAAAAAACTCACTGAGGAGAGCATAGATTTGGCTGAAGAGCCACCGAAAATTTCCCAACTGAAATAATGCACCTAAAGAGCTACAAAGCTAAATGCAATCCTAACTGAAATGCAATAGAAAATTGGAAATATGATATCAGCGAAACTCATCCACTAGAATAACATAGTAGAATAAGCTACCTTTTTGCACTCTCCTGGCATAAAGCTTGCGGGTTATTAAAGGCACTCTCCAGGAATGGCACTCGCTCACTGCAGTCGTCAGGAGGGGCTGCTGTTATCCCGTTTGCGTATTGGTCACACCAACTTTACTCATTACTTTCTTTTGAGGGGGGGGGGGGGTTCATCCTTCATGAATGTAATTGGTATCGCTGGACACTCACGGTCCGTCACCTTCTTGTCGATTGTCACTATCTTGATGGTGTTCGTCACCTTTTCCACCTTTTGCGAGACATAGCGTGTTATTGAATGATGATTCTGTCCTCCTGTTCGGGGTTTTTCAAATTTTTCAGGAGGTACAGATATACGATGCGATCTAGATTTGGGGCTTGATTAACATGTCTGTAATGTGCAGCACGGTGACAACACGGTCACTGCACTGGGGTAGAGATTGGTGACCTAGCTGTCGACACGATATTAAACCTTAATCAGCCCCCTCCCTCCTACGAACTAAGAGGGTGTAAGATCGAATCGATTTATCTGCCTACGTACACATAGATCTTTAAAAAAAAACAGGACCTCTCTGGGTGTGTATGTCGGGAGTAGAAGGAACGAATGTCTACGGTAAAGTACTAAGGTTGTATACATTTTTTATGTGTATTTATCAACGTTTCCAGCAAAATACTAATGTTGTAGCATTTTTTACACACATTATTATAGGCCGCACAGTAGTACAAGCCATATGTTATTTTTTCTTGGGGCAACTCGACCTCCATTATCACCTCGATGAACTTGATAACAGTGAGAGTTGGAATGCCACAGTTGGACCTGAATTCCATTGTCAAAACCTTCAGCAATCAAACTGTCATACCTTGCACGTGCTCTCGTGCAGGAATGCTTCCAACAATGGGTATACATAGCAGTGTACTTCACTGTTGCTTCACTTTGAATTACCAAAGTGAAGTATAAAATGTGACCGTTTGTGAGAAATGCAATCAGAGTACAACGGATGATCCAAATAATGCTTAACAATGTAATCCATAACACCCTTAATACATAATGCATATAACACCGCAAAATAAACAACATCCTGAACCATAAATACCCTAAAAGCTACACGTCACTACTTTTTGCCAGTCATGTCAGTAGTGGTGGGGGAACAAGTGACGTCTCGCTTTAATACCACATTTAAGTTCGTCGATTGTGGGCGTTTTTTTTTATTCTTTTTAAATTTTTTTCCAAGCCACTCCGAAGTGACAGCACGAGTACAAATGTGCTGAGTTGAAGCTTTTTCTGGTGCCCAGTTAACGTTATGTATGCTCACTTTTCAACCGAGCTATAGTCAGCGGCGAAAGAACTTGACGATCCGAACGGAGTCTGAGCTCTTTTCTCCCACTCTCTCTCTCTTCTGGAAGCAAAAATTTATAGCGTCGACTAGGTCATGGTGAGTGTGAGTTACGACAATTTCTTCCGTCGGGCGTTGAGATCTAGCTATAGTCCACACAATGGTGCTGGTGCTGGTGTTGCTGCTGCAGCAGCGTCGATCGCAGCGGCGACGCTACATGCCCCCTTGTTCAAAGACGGAACATTCATGATTTTCACCCGAGATAGATAGTGGATGACAAAAAAGGAAGAAGAAGAAGAAGAAAAGCCTTCAGATCGGATTGCTCAAGGGCTGAGATAAAGCCTACAAATAAACGAAGAACGGATAAAGAAAAGTTGTGTGGCTGGGTTCTATTATACACACAGCTATCCTCAGCCCGACTCACTTGAGCGGTAAACACCAGAACTGATCTCATCCAGTATCTTTCCATCATTTTTTTTTTTTTTTATTATTTTCGAGATGTTTATCATCACTGTACCTCCTCTTTCTTTGCTGTAAATTAGGCCCTTCGAATTCATTCTTTACGTTATGTTTACCGAAGTGCACATCACAGCAGATGATATTTAATTATAAATAGGCAATTTCAGATACGCTTTAAAATTTGTATTGTCACCTAAAAGGTTAAAGATACATTCTTACGGTTGGTTCCTGTATGGGTGAGTTTTGCAACATTACCTCAGACGCGCGTAAATCTTGCAAAAGTTATTTCGCGCAGGATGCTCAAATATAGTAAGAAGGTATATCCTTTTAAGCACTATTAGTTGAGCACAGCATGACAACACGTTCAAAGCTGTAACTGTGTCCAGAAGATTGCTTTCTATACGAAACAAATTTGTGGCTTGAAAGATAAAAATGTTCCCAAAAAAACAAATGCTTGATGAAACAAATATAATAAAGTAATATGAATGATAAACAAACTTACGCAATAAAAAAATGCTTAATTTAAATACACACGTATCGACAACCCTTCTTTTTTTTTGGGGGGGGGGCTTAGCGTGAAAAATGAGTGGCAGTTTACTTTTTTCTACTACCGAAGGGCAGCTTATAACAGTTGTATTATTCAACAACAATGACCACCAAGCCTGTGGTGACCCCCACTAATGGTATTTTTTTGTTGGGCGCTATTTGTTGCATGGTGGCTTCTAACGCTTGGTTATCTGATAAGGAAACTGCCTAAAGAGTTATTTTACTGTCGATCAGCTGCTGGAGATTAATTTATCCTCCAAACAGTTTTATCTGGAGTTCCATTGCTGGCAAGGAATTGCTGGAAGCAATGTCTGCGATTTGTTGGTTATTGATTTTTGTGGTAAGCAATGTAACGGTCCTAACAACATGAAGTACTACCCGTACAAAAATAGTTGGTCGTGAACAAGTCATCTTTAGGTTGTCAGCAGCGACCTGAAGGCTTCATTAGGTCGCGAACTGTTCAGGTCTGGTCTTTTCCAATTTCCAAGAAGAAGTTCTCAGAAAATGTACCCACCAAAAAGTCACGGTGGCAATCAGTTGATCGTACATAAGTCGTTCCAACAACCCAAATGAGATCAACTAATCATTAGGACGTTGCAGTGACCAGAAAGTGACCAACTGTTCGTTTTAGTTGGTAAAATGTTTGAACCTTTGAAGATGAACTATAAAGGGCAGTACAGGAGCCTATCACAACAACATCCAAGATCACCTACCATACAACAGTGCACCTTAGCCCAACACAAACGACGTTCAAATAATATCACATTAAGAAAAAATGTTTCAGCAATAAAATAAAAAAATAAGCAGCGTAGCATCTTAATTTTAGGTTTTAACACCAACAAAAGGAAAACAGCATCTCCTAACAACGTTGTTTCTTATTTCCCACATTTTTCTCTTCATTTTTTCTTTCTCTCTCCCTCCCTGTCTTCTACGACATTGCATTCGAAGGTGGGCGGTCTTCAGACGTCATACCGGCTGTTTTTAGCACCCCATCGTCTCACAATGGACGTTTTACGACCTTTGAAAATACTTAACAATTTTCGGAAGAGGACGTTGTTATTTTTTTCTTTTCCAGCCGCGTGTGAATGGCTGCACCGGAGGCAGCTGCAGTGAGTATAAGACCGGATTATTCAAGAGCAGGAATACGAAACATAGACGTTAATAAAAAAAAATTAAGATTAAAAATAAACATAAAAAAAAAACAAGGAGACACCTAAGAATTCAAGTATTTTTTTGCTGTGTTAAAATCACCCACACCAAGGGTTACACAGATACGAGGGACACAGGTCTTACTTTTCAAATGCAAACCCTTGCAAAATTTGGTATAAAAACTTGTATATTCGATTAGATATCACTTCTAATCATCTTCGGAAGTTAAATATATAAAAGGCTTTTCATAAAACATTTTAAAAATCAGCCCCAGACATGTGTCTGCTGCCAAACAGAGGTGGTGAGTCAGCTCTCGTGGAGGTAGCCATCTTGGATTGTTATGTCACAGATTAGGATGATGTCACAGTGGGATTTGGATCAGGCAATGTTGATATGGGAAAGGGTGTGAGAGGCAGATGCTGTTGGATGATTGGGTTCCATTTTTTCCAGTGAAAGTGACCAAGAATTGAAATGATTTAAAGGAATGAGGAAAACGAGCCTAACAGTGAAAATCATAACGTAGTACAGTATGCACTTAGTTGGAGTGGCTTGACCCGGACGAATTGGGTTGCCAGTTCGAATCCGGGTCATGCCGCCCCGACGAAACGTTAGTGCATAAAGGTGGCTTACTGTGCTACGTTATCTTTAGTGTACGATTTTTGCTGTTTGGCTTGGTTTCCTCTTTTCTTTATACAGTTTACAGCGGTTTGTGTAAATTTATTAAATTGAAATGGTTAATGATGAAAATTGCAAAATTGGTGCCTGATTCCTATATGTTTCTGACGGTGGAGAATGTATGATTTCTGAAAATCAGGGAATGACAAGTTTTTTTTTATGCCGTGCTAGTGAGTTTATAAATTGGTTAATACTTTGACTGGCCATCTGAAGCGACATTGGTATGAAGTCGACACCAACTTACAAACAAATTCAATAGCATGGAATAGAAAAACAACTTCTCCTCTACCTGATTTTCAGAAATCTTACATTCTCCACTAGCAGACAAATATTTCTGTGTACCATTAGTTACATTACATTCAACAATAACTGATGTTAGTAAACCATTCACTGGAAAGTTTAGAAGTAAAATGGGGCCTCCTGACCGGCAAATAAAACCACAAGTGCAAACAAGGTCACGATTTTAATTTTCAACCGGTTAACTTCCGGTCTTGGTCACAACAAAAATGATTCAAAGATAATAAAAACATCAAAATGGTGCTGCAACAACAGTAGCAGCCACTCTGAGCTCCACCATTTTGAAAGTGAAAGACTGTTTTGACCATTTTCCTTTTGCGGGGGGGGGGGGGGGGGG
>JAHWFP010026561.1:76147-127313 GCA_023313725.1 Lithobius niger
CCCCCCCCCCCCCCCCCATTTTGAAAGAGTGAAAGGGAAAGTTTAGCTGTTTTGTCACCAGATCGAATGATTGGCTTCTCTTTTTCGAACATGTTTGCTCGCAGTAATGTGCATTTACACGAATTCCCTTGATTGGTTTAAACAACCCTACGAGTGCATAATGTTTTCTGTTAACTTTGTTTGTCCTGGTCGTTTACTGGCAACAGCAAACATCATCTCTTGAAATTCTAGACAGGAAGAGAGGATATGAAGAAAGGGCACGAAAACACATTGGTTGTTTACGCCCATGCTCTGACAAAACTATAGTCTCATTTTGACAAATGATACAGTACGAAGATGAATTGCAACAGACAAAAATGATCGGCAAAAAAAAACTTAAGAGGGGGAGCGAAAAGAGCGAAAATATGGAGCGCAAATTGAGTAGATGCGGCTAAAGAGCCACAGAAAAGAAAACACAAAAGATTGAGGCTGAAGATCCACAAAAATTTAGCGAACTACCACACATAACAATAGCAGAATAAGTCCGCGCAGAATAAGTGTCAGGAAAAATGAGAATTGCCTGATGTTTATTCAATTCAATTTTCAATTTTCCTTAATATTATTTCCAGCGGTTTATGTCTATTTTTTTTGGTCTAGTGAGCCTTGTGAGTGTATGATTTGTCTTCCCTCTCCATTGTCTATGGCCGAGTGTATTTCGGTCGAATGGAGCCCTGGTGACGGTTGTGACCTTAATGACGGGTTCAGTGAGTTATCTTTGTGCCAGTGGAGGATGTGGCCATAGCGATTAAGGCGCTACGCAAGAGATCTGGGGGCCAACTGGGTAGCCGGTTCGAATCTGGGTCATGCCACTCTGACGAAACGTAAGTGCATAAAGGTGGCTTACTGAACTACGTTATTTCTAATGTACGATTTTCGCTATTGGCTTATTTTCAATTTTCCTTAATATTCAATTCTAGAAGATAGCAAAAAGTTTGAAAATCCTAAAAAATACCTACTAACAGGTGTTTAGTTCCGTCAGCCCCGTTTCAACTTAATACCGGATTATTTTTACTATTTATATTTTCATTCCTGTTTCTTTTAAAGCTGCACTACCTCCTAATTATATTGCAAAGAGGAACAGGAATTCGTCTGCCTTACCGTCACATTTTTTATTAATTAGATCCTTTTTCCTAGCCTTTTTTGGCCATGTGTTCCATACTATTAATGCCATAGCACTAAATTACGAGCTATTAAAGGCACTGTTGAGGAATGGCACTCGGCGTGTCGCCGCAGTCGCCGTGAGGAGGTGGTGTTGGCCCGTTTGCGCATTGGTCACATTCGACTTACTCACTGTTTCCTTTTGCGGGGGGGTTGACCCTCCTGAATGTTATTGGTGTCGGCGGCCACTTACGGTCCGGCACTTCCTTGTTGATTGTTGCCATCTTGATGGTTTTCGTCGTCGTTTCCATCTTCCGCATGACATTGTGCGTCAATTGGGCGATAAGTCTGTCCTCCTGTCCGGTGTTTTTCAATTTTTGCAGGAGGTACAGATGTATGACAAGATTTAGATTAGGGGTTTGAATAATATCTCTGTAATGTGTGGTGCAGTGGCAACCCGGACCACTGCACTGTGACTGAGGTTGGCGCTAATGACGAAGCTGTCGACGCGCCATTAAGCCTCATCTCCCCCCCCCCCCCATAGGACTGCCACAATGACGACAAAATTATAATTTGCTGTGTGAACTGAACCAGGATCTTAGCGTAGCAAATTATCTCAATACGATCGCTGAAGTGAAAGATAGCTTCTAACTTTCTTCATGAATTACGACCATGCAAAAAAAAAAAAAAAAAAAAAAATAATAAATAGAGAAAAACGTAATTAATTACGAAAAAAAAAACAAGTTACAATAGAGAAAATAGGCCTATCCGAGCGTTATTCAATTATCTTTTATTTTGCTCTTCTTTCATCTTTGTAGGTGCCTCAGTTCAAGAGGAGTAGAGGAATACGTTATTAATTACGAAGATAGGCCTTTTTCAAGTTACAGAGAGAATAATTATAATTAAACCCCATTGTATTTAGCATTTTATACAATCAAAATTATGAATTTGAAATTTACCAATTTTATTACCATAGCCATATTGAGTACGAAGCGATACCTATAAGCATGCTCGTCAATGTTTCAAGCTTCGGTTGAAGACAATTCATGGAAAAATTCAATGAGCCACAAGAATCTTCACAGAATTCGTTACTTGTGTAGGGGGGGGGGGGTTGAGGCTTAATGGCGCGTCGACAACTTGGTCATTAGCGCCAACCTCAGTCACAGTGCAGTGGTCCGGGTTGCCACTGCACCACACATTACAGAGATGTTATTCAAACCCCTAATCTAAATCTTGTCATACATCTGTACCTCCTGCAAAAATTGAAAAACACCGGACAGGAGGACAGACTTATCGTCCAACTGACGCGCAATGTCATGCGGAAATGGAAACGACGACGAACACCATCAAGATGGCGACAATCAACAAGTAAGTGCCGGACCGTAAGTGACCGTCGACACCAATAACATTCAGGAGGGTCAAACCCCCGCAAAACGAAACAGTGAGTAAGTCGGGTGTGACCAATGCGCAAACGGGCCAACACAACCTCCTCACGGCGACTGCGGCGACACGCCGAGTGCCACTCTTCGACAGTGCCTTTAACGGCCTGTAGGCACTTGTGTAGGCTACTTGGCTTTTTAGTTATGTGCCACGTTCGGTACAAGGCAATATTCCGATTAAATAATAAAGCAGTTATTAAAGTAACTTTTTTTTTTCAAGTTTTAGTTGAAGACTATTCATAGAAAAATTAAACCAATAAGATTCTTTATAGATTTCGTTACTCGTGTAAGCTACTTGGCTTTTTAGCTACGTACCACGTTTTTTGTAAAAGTCAGCACTCCGATTAAATGGTAAACAGAAACAGTTTCACTTTAAGTCACTTTTTGTACGCTGACCTTAGTCTAGCTTTTTTTCATTTCCTTTTAACCCTACAATAACGAATTATTTCCTGCAACTTAGAAAAGAATTTGGATGTTTTGTGTGTCGCCAAATATTTTGCCAATAGTTCCGCTTTTTTGGGCAACGTTTTGTGCTTTGAAAAGAACGCTTTGTGCGGAACCGAATTGAAGGCTTCTTTCAAGTTGTACGGCTGAGTGAACATGTTCAGAGAAACAAGGCCTGCCGTCTTAACGTTTCTTGTTGGAATCAATAAGGGGATGGATGACTGCACATTTTGCAGTATTTCATCAGACATCATGGGAAAAGGTATCAGCGAAATTCAGGAGAATGAACAGGGCAGTGTAGCGTGAGAATCTTGTATTAGTGGTCATGTCCATCTTGTTGATACAAGCTGTATACTCATAGGTGCACAGATTTTACGTTGATTAGTTATATTGATAAATTCGCCATATTTGTATAATTTCTTTCCAAGTGTGGTGATAAAACTGCACCCGCGAAGTGAACATAAAACAAGCGGTTGCAGCGACTAGCTTTTGGTAACCGGTCTTCTGTAAACTTCCGCCACTTTCGAAAATTATGAGGCGCATACCTCTATCGCTCACTGCAAGAGCATTATACTATCTAGAGGAAGCCGGTGCTACGCACGGGGCCGGTCATGAATTAAGTTTACGGACATATTTCCCGGGACATTTTCCGGGCACTGTTCCCGACGACTTGCAGGATTGATCGACTACTCATGCCTGCTTCCTCTTTCAATGCAGGTAGAATGGGAGAGCGCATTTTCAATGCGGGCGCGAGGAGGGGAGAAGTGATTGTTCGGCCCGACGACTTGTCAGATTGAACCTTTATTGAGTTGATCCACCGCTCATGCCTGCCTCCTGTTTCCATGCAGGTAGAGTGGGAAAGTGCATTTTCAATGTGGGCGCGAGGAGGGGAGAAATGGTTTTCCTTTTAGCCTTCCCTTTTACCTTTAGCCTTCCTTTTAGCCGGCCTCCAGAATTATAATACATAAAAGTAGTAACCACCACAATTGCCAGTTAAAAATTTGTTAGCTTTTAGGCCTACTTTTAGATTTTTAGGCGTAATTGCTAGCCTTTAGGCCTAAGTTTTACCTGTCATTTTAATTTCGTATGTAACAGCCTATGGAAAGTTGGGTTGGCGAGTAGGCTTATTCATTGATGAAACATGGTGCGAAGACTTGACGCTGCTGTGGCAACGTGATTTAAGGCCTAATATTTAGCTTTTACCTGCCGTTTTAATTTCGTCAATAGCAGCTAACGGAGAATTCGGTTAGAGAGTAAGCTTAATCATCCATGCAACATAACGTCGAGACTACCTTCAATGAAGCTAATGTGTGTTGTTTACGAAATCCTTTAGTTTTTTACAGCTGCACGTTACCCTTAGGGTTTAAATGCGACGATCAAATGTTATCATTTCATTGAGTTACGTCGTGAAAGCCTATTAGCCATAAATAAGCAACGATGTTTTAATTTGACGTGCATTTTAAACTAAACTTTGGTCGGTTGAATTTTAGGCTCCATTCACACGTAGCCAATTAGTGGCGCTCGTAGCGGAGCATAGAACTGAGTAGGGGCGTTTATACGTGTGGCGCTACAGAAGCGCCAGGTGCCACAGAAGATCAAAGTGCCGCATCTGAAGAAGCGCCATTGAGTGGCTACGTGTGAAAGCACCCCTAATGGTGAAAACCGTGTCGACGCTATCTGGCAACGTTTTGAAGTTGTAAAAAGCGACGGACGGACGGACAAAGTCGTTTCGTCTGTACAGAAGTCGAAGAGGCACAGAAATTGCAACGTTTCGGTCTAAAACCTGCAACATTTTTAAAGTGAAATTTTTGTTTAAAAATGGAAAAGAAAAAAAAAAGAAATCAAGGAAACAAGGGGAAAATAACCCTCATTTATCACGCGGGAGAAAAACGAAAACGTGCCAAAACGCGAATTTCAAAAAACGAAGATGCGAGCTGCTTACTCGTTTTCCAATGTTGACCTAACCACTGCTTTTTGCATTTTAAACAAATATTTTCAAATGGCGTGATCTATCGAATCATAGTGGTTTTCCTTTTTTTTTTGCTCCTCTTGACTTGTCAGTGAACTAGCAGTTGTACTCGGCTTCGCCCGATGTTTTGTTTTGCCCGTGGTTATTTCCCAGTTTTCGGTCGGTGTGGCCTAAACGTTGAACGCGACAGGGAATTTCGGTTGTTGGAGTACTCCTCTTTTCGTCCTATCCTCTACGTGCCCTCTCCCCTCCTCCTTTCCTCCTATCCTACCAAAAAAACCGTATCAACCCAGATCACTGCACTGTGACTGAGGTTGGCGCTAATGACCTGTTGTCGACGTGCCATTAAGCCTCAATTCCCTCTCTCTCTTTTCGTCACAATAAAGTTTCACCACGTAATGTACAATTGCATAAAGATTGAAGCACGGTTGGTTAAAAAATGTGTGGTGTTGCGTAGTATCAAATCAGATACGTACTAAAATCAAACCAATATGTCACCCTGTTTGGAGTAAGAATTACCAGTGGTATGAGGTTAGCCGTCGTGTTTTGTTGTTGTGCTTTGCTCATCTAGCATTGGGAGTAGGTAAGGAATTGTTACTATACCATGCGCAATGGCTGTTTGCTGTAACGTCACCATCAGTTAGCCAATGACGAACGAGAACAACGGCTGTTTGGCCATCTGATTGGACTAGCCCAGTCACGTGACGTGCACGTCACAGCAAACAGCCATGGCGCGTCGTATAATGAATAATTTAATGAACAATGAGTAATTAGCCACTTCTGTGGCTAATACGAGTTTAAATGTTAGGAATGTTTTATGCTTGTTTCAGCTCTCTGCTGATTGTGGCCTAAAGTCAGCAATGAAGGTGAAACAAATTCTAACTTCGGATCCCACTGTGTCAGCAGGAATTAACCCCTTTAATCGTTGAATACATTCGGTCTGTTAAAACAGGTTTTAAGAACAGTGCAAAGACATATATTTGAAAAATTAGAGCATGACAAGTGTCGCTTTCAACGAACCTAGAAATTTCGTTCAAGTTTCATACAATGCCATGCTCGTTTCATCTGTATTGTTACGTGAACTTATGAGACATTTACAGGTTTTCAAGGACTCGCACGAACACTGAATTATCTGTAGAGCTGTGCTAAGCACACTAAGACAATTGGTTTTAAACATTTTCCAGCAATGTCGTTTAGCCAAGTAGAATGCACCAATCATTACCTGTTCTATCATGTGCAAAAATAAAAATGGTAAAAACATTTAACTGTAGCAGTAAAGTTTCACGTGGACTAAACAGCGCTGCAAAGCTGAAGCATCTGATACCTTACAGGGAAGTTTTATTTTTGTTCCTTTGCTGTTTTGACTTCGTATCAGTTAAACTTTACCTTAAAGGGCAATTACATCCATTTTGACATGCATGTTTGACTTTGGATCACTTACACAATAACTAAACACAAGAATTGCGGTAAGAATACGTTACGTACGTCCGATATAACAATTTAATTACTGCATCGCCAAAACACGACACGGAGGTCGCCATTGTTTTGCTGGAACGCGTACAAATTAATGCAGACAGACGGCCTTAGGTGGCCACTATACTGCCAGTCAGATAAGGCCGCCAACGCTTGAGCTCCTCACAGTCAATACAGCTATCTCAATCGGCTGCGAGTCGAAATCGAAAAGCGACATCTGTCGGCAGTAATTTCTGAGCGTTCCAGCAAAACAATGGCGATATCCATGTCGTGTTTTTGGCGATGCAGTAATTAAATTGTTATATCGGACGTAAGTAACGTATTCTTACCGCAATTCTTGTGTTTAGTTATTGTGTAAGTGATCCAAAAGTCAAACATGCATGTCAAAATGGATGTAATTGCCCTTTAAGCGTCAAAAGTGTTCGTTTTTTGGTTTCTAATACTATGATAAAGTGAAACTAAATTAATCAAGAAATGTTTACATGCTTTACACGCTTCTCTGGTATAATTTCAAACCAATTTTTCCAGAAGTTGCATAACGAAGAAAGCAGTGAAGAAACGAGGTAACATGTTTTGAGAGAACTGTGTTGCAAGATGCCTAGTGCTGTATTTGGCACTGTTAACTTAGAGGGCATACCATACACATACGAAATGCGTATGGTGCAAGTGGTTAGTGTATCACATACAGTGCCTTAGTCGGTGTTACAGTGAAACTCCATTCAGCATTGCACTGACCTTCCCAACAAGACTACCCATCCTTTAACTTTCATAATGACGGCGCCGGATGAAAAGAATGATGATGTATTCAACTTCTGCAGAATATTAATCAGGCGTCATGCCCCATAGATTAGTAAATTGCATAGAAGACACTAACCTCTTTAACGTCCAAGTTAGGCTTTAAAGAGGCGACAACTGGCAATTTTACCACGCCAACCATGCAAATTCCATTAACGTTGTCAAATACAATTGCCGCAAGGGACGGCCCTATGCCTAGAGTCTAGCGAAGGGTTAAAATATTCACATCATGAACAGAAACTGTCCGACGCAGCGAAACGGAACGTTATTGATTGTTGTAATTACCTGCAAATGAATACACGATTGGCCTATTAATAACGCTCTTGGCGTTTGTTGTTGATAACTGCTCGCAGCTTTCTAGGAGTAGGAAGACACAAAAGGCAATGTCCCTATCGAAATGCTGCTTGCTCCTTTACACATTATGCATACAAACGGGCCATGTGTAGCTATTATCAAAATAAATGTCCTAGGCCATGCCCACTTTGATATCTTAAAGGCGGTTTATCACAACGATGTGGATAAGCAGTTAAAGGTTGAAGGACCTCTTCGAACAATCTACTCAAAATTAGTTTGGCATTGCTTTAGTTCAAACGATTTTCTATGGCGTGAATTCTAAAAACTATCTAAAAGCCATGCTTTGAACATATCTACAGAAAAGGATTCAACAATCCCCCCCCCCGGGTCTCCCCCCGGACCATTGTGTCCCTGGTAGGTCTAACCTTGGTGGTAAGGCATTCGTGACCCCAACCAAATACCATCAACCCTTTCTCTGCAGCCTAGCAGTCGCCGTTGTTTTAAAATTTTAATCTATTAAACTTATGTAATTAATATTTATTTATTATTTTTTATTTTTTTATTCATTTAAATATTTTAGTTTTAACATCGGATGGCAGTCAGTGACCACCAGGTCCTTGCCATTCCGGTTGCGTTTGCAACAAGTCGATATTACATATTACATATTACAACAAGCGCAATATATATATTTTTTTCATATCTGGTGCTAAATTCTGTTCAATGGCCATTCACCGAACGCCTTGCAAGCTTTAGCTATTACTGACTGGGGTGCTTACTGGGGTGCTATTTACTTTTTTACTGCACAGTTTTCCATTGCAAGTTGGACTGTGGTTCTGTTATGTATGATTCGGCTAGCAATAAGGCATTGAAGATTTTGGATCCCATTATTCATTTGAGGCTCCGTATTTGGGTTGCGTATTGTACCTGTCCAGGGGAGAGGAGGGATTGAGGTTTAATGGTGCATCAACAGCTAGGTCATTAATGCCAACCTCCGTCACAGTGCAGTGGTCCGGGAGATGAGGGGAGACCCTTTATATATAAACAAGGGAATCATCCAGACTAAGCAACTATGTATGCGATATGCCATCAACTTGCGTGTCATGCCAAAGAACCCTACTGGAGAGGTGACCTTGACCAGAGTGTACAGTTTAGCCAAAGGTCCGAGTTAAGGGGATGGCGGATAGGTAAACTGCCTGCATTCATATTGCAAGCCTATACGTTTTGTATGCCACGAAAGGCTGAGAATGGTTTCATGGCTACGACCCCATGGATGGTACCATGACCTTAATGCAATTACAAAATTTTAGTCTTCAGAAAGACTGACATTCCCACTGAAATATACTTGGAGGAGGATCGTAGTCTTTAGGTCAGCTTCATAGGGTACCTTTACTGATGGTTCCAATACTGATCTGCAGTTAGCGTTGTAGCCTGCGAGTGTGCACCTTCAGGCTCCCAAACCTTTTCCGTGTGCACCTTCAGGCTCCCAAACCATTTTCGTGTACATCTTCAGCCTCCCAAACCTTTAACCACATAATCAAGTAGTTCAGTTAATTCGGCAGCATATTCTAATGCCATTCTTAGAACAATGAAACCTCATGTGAAATCGCAGGTCACGTTGGGATTCCAAGAAATGAGCACTGAGCAGGCTAACTTACCTACCCAGATTGCCCTTCAGTTACCAGAGGTAAAAAGATCTACCAGTTTTGTCATGTGGCGCTTGCTCTGTCCTTCATGCTAAACTTGTGGGTCAATGGTAAAAGGATTGATTTAAGTTTCTTAAGTTTAATACAGTTACAATTTTATTATCTTCAAATAATTTAATTGTTGAATTGTGAGTGTTCCCTTTCGCAGAAGGTACTTTAAAATTATTTTGTTTTGGACTTTTTGAAGACGGTCAGGTTGGTACATTGGTGTGAATCTGTATATCTGAATGCCGATCGAATTGGCTAGCAACCATTACCTCATAAACAGGCAGATCAGCTTTTATCCGTATACTGAGGCACTTTCCCAATCACAGCTACCTCAGCTGTCCATTATACTGCCATAGAGTTACCAGTGATAAAATATCTGCCAGATTCAGTATCTGAGGCCTGCTCCGTCCTTCGTAACAAACTTCTTGATGTTTAGCAGGAAGAATGGAATCAGGTTACTGATAACAAGCAGCGGACAGTAGAGTAAAGCCTAATGTTGCTTTCTGGCATTCGTTACCGAGGTGTAGTGATCTTTGCCCTTATAGGGATGGGCCATACCTCCGTGCCTCACGGACACTTGTTCTTGACGGGGATGCGCCAGTGTGCGTCTCTTCATCTGTTGCGCTTACAATTTCGCATTATCTTGGTGGAGTTTCAGGTGTTACAGGTATCAGGTGTTCGGTGTGGGTTACACGGAATTCTACCAGAAATCCTGACAATTCATGCAATACTGGCTTCATAAACCAGGCTCTATGGCCTATTTTAGCTAGATTTTTTTTCGGTATTTTTTTCCTAAATAAAAGCTAGGCCGAAACCTTATTTAGCCTGACGTTTGTTTTCAGTAGCTCTTCAGCCGCACCTTCAGCATTATTTTTCTGTGGCATTTCAGGCAGACGTACATGGTTTATGCTCTGCAATGCCACCCTTTTTTCCCCTTTCGCTCTCCCTCGCCGTGTTCAGCGTTTGTTTAACATCTCAGTAATTTTTAGCGCAGTGAAACCCGGACCCCTGCATTGTGATTGAGGTCAACCCGCCTATAAGCCTCA
The DNA here is from genome assembly GCA_023313725.1 of Lithobius niger. Classification (NCBI taxonomy): domain Eukaryota; kingdom Metazoa; phylum Arthropoda; class Chilopoda; order Lithobiomorpha; family Lithobiidae; genus Lithobius; species Lithobius niger. The sequence goes on from JAHWFP010026561.1 coordinate 86,436, forward strand.
ATATCCCCTTCCCCCCACGTTTTCCTACTACTAATTTATTGTAGCTCTTCAGTTGTGTACCGTATTGTTGGCCAAATTATTGACAGTATGGGCTGAAATAACTAACGCACTGACGTTCCCTTCCGGTCATACGTTCCTTCTTTCAAAATGTGATTCTTTCTTCTACTAATAGGCAAATTCTGATTCTGTAATCCCTACCCCTCCCACACGGAGTTGAAATCTTTCAGGTTCAGACCCCTAAATTCACTCTCCTGGGTTCGTACTTGGCATGTCACGGCAGTCACAGGGAAGGGTTGGTGTTAGCCCACTTGCGTATTGGTCACACCAACCTTACTCACTGCTTCCTTTTGAGGGGGAGGAGGGTTATCACTCCTGAATGTCACTGGTGTCGCCGTCCTCACGGCCTGGCACATTCTTGTCAATAATCACCATCTTGATGGGTGTTCGTAGCCATTTCCACCTTCGGCGAGATATTGCGTGGCAATTGGGGGATGATTCTGTCCTCCTGTCCCGGTTTTTATTTTAGATTTTTGCAGGAGTTACAGGTATACGATAAAATATGGGTTGGGGTTTGGTTAACATCTCTGTAATGCGTGGTGCAGTGGCACACCGGGCCACTGCATTGTGACTGAGGTTGGCGCTTATGACCCAGCTGACGATGCACGTTATATCCTACCCCCCCCCACCACCAATTTAGTAGCCCTTTTAAGAACTGTAAGTTATAAACGAAACCAATTCAAGAAATAATTCATCGGTTACAAAGTTTTTATGAGTTACTTCTTCCTCCTTCAAGAAACTCGTTCAAACCAAGTCTCAAAATTAGTATTTAATTACTTTCGTATGTTGGATATAATTTGCATTAATTTTTGCTGCCTAGGAACGAACTAAGACACGTTTACCACCTCCCGCCACCTTCTTCCAATTTTCTACTTTGCCTGTTAATGGAAATTGACGGGGAAGCCGGTTCTGCTTTTGCCGGCATGTTCTTTACACCCTTGGGCCCCGTTTCGGAAAACATGATTTGGTGGATTTAATTATCTGTAGTCTCAATTATACCAGCTGTATTGTGTAAACGGCAAGCCTATGCACAATAAGCGTCACCTGATATAGTGTTTCACGGCGCACGTAGCTAGTACCTTAACATGAAAAGTTAGTAAGAATGAGGAAAAATCGAGGACCTGGCGACTAAGAAAATTAACCCCCAAAGAAGAAGTTACATCGCCACGGTTTAGTGCGTAAGGAGAACTCATTGTTGCCATGCCAACAAGCGATGCCATGGTCGTAAACATGAAAACGCAACGCTCAGGAAAAACCGAGAAGTAGAAGAGAAAGAAAAGAAAAAAATTGCCTTAAAGGTTGTGCATGTTTGCAAAATGTGCTTCGTCTCTTAACCAGACCGATACTTAAAGTATTTAAAGTAGTAAAGTACAAAGGAAAGTAGTTAAAAAAAATTGAACACAATTACAACAACTGTACAATTATAAACGGGACAGAAAGCCAATTGGGCTCGATAAGATTTAAATAAATACGGATGCAACGTAAATAGGTTTGCATCCGTATTTATTTAACAACTGTACAAATGTCAACAAAAGAGGACGATGCAAACGACATAATGATTGTGACATTACCGTAGGATGCAAAACCCTCACTAATCATGTAAAAATCTGTAAAGAGTAACGGGTCTGACCATTCTCGCAATTAAAAGTAAAACTAATCAAAACCAAAAATGGCTGCCACAAAAAGTCTGTGGGCTGAACCGAGATCACTCAAGCTTAACTGAGGTTGGAACGAAATAACTTGGTAGTAGCCATTGTTTGCTCTGATATCACCTTTCAGTGGCGAAAATGGTGGGCTCCGTTACCCTTTTGGTGCTGTTGTACTATATCACATATTTTTGTAGTTACCGGATTTTAGTGAAATTGTTACCATTTGTAAGCTTTTTCGAAAATGTAAAGCACACGATTTATTTTCACGCATCCCTTAATAACGCAAAGGATTTGATTTATAGTAAAACCACAACTAAACAAACGCGTGCAGCTACTACCTAGTTGCAACTGGTCTCCTGTGCACTTCCGCCGTTTTCGAAAATGTTGAGGCGCACACCTCTATCACACACTCGGACTGTGCTCTCTCTATTGGCCAATCTAAAAGCAGTAACCCTCACAATTGCCGGTTACAAATGTGTTAGTGTTTAGACCTAGTTTTAGATTTTAGGCATAATTGTCAACTTTTAGGCCTAATTTTTACCTGCCGGCGTAATTTCGTAAATAGATACTAACGGAAAGTTGGGTTCGAGAGTTCGCTTAAGCCCTCTCCAGACGGAAGCAAATTTCGTGCGACGCGTTGCGTTACTACGTGCGTATAAGGTCAATATTGCTGCAAACGTATGGTTGGTGTTACGCTAAGGACTAACATTGACGTCTTTGATACACCATCTTGCGTAGCGTAGCCGTACAGCCGCGAGCTGCCAGTCTGGTTAGGGCTTTATTCTGTTATGCAACACGGTGCGGAAATTTGACGTTGCCGTGGCAATTTGATTTAGGGCCTACTAACTTTCAGCTTTTAGGCCGAATTTTTCTTACCAACAGGGGGAATTTCGTAAGCAGCAGAACAGGTAACCAGGAGAATTTGGTTCGAGAGTTGGCCTGTTTATCCCAGCACCACGGTGTCGAGACTATCTCAAACGAAGCGAATGTGCGTCGTTAACGAAATCCTTTTGTTTTTACGGTTGAGTCCTTTCCTGTAGTGTTTTAATGCAACAATCAAATGTTATTATTTCATTAAGTCACGTCGAGAAGGCCTATTAGCTGTCAGGAAGCCACGATGTTTTAAATTTACCGTGCTTTTAAACTACTATTTGGTCGCTATATCGAACAGTGAAAAACGTTTGTCTCTATTCTGGTAACCGTTGTGAAGTTGAAAAAGATCTGAACGGACAGACCCACGGACAAAGTCGTTGCAATAGTCTTCTCAGCCGTTTCGGCTGCACAGAAGACTAAAACTGGAACTATTTGCAATAAAAATACAATTAAAAACAATGAAAATACATTTAGCATCCCACTCAAATTGAGGCCAATGAAAGTAAAACTTGAACCGTATTTCTAAATCTACCACATGGTTTTATTCATACAAAAAAAAAATATAATAATTTCACGTTACTTTCTTCAGTAAAACATTAAAGGGACATAGCCTAATGAAATTCCTATCAGTTTTTCTTGAAACTCCAAGTATACTGTCACAGTGATTTATTTACCTGCCGTTAGCCAACCCCTCGCTGAAAATCGGTTTTTTAAATATTTTTTATTGTGACGTCAGGGAGATTTTCTGTTGAGTATTGGGGAATAGATTTCACATATACTGAGCATATTTCGAGTTTGGCGTATTTATAGATCTATTTTCGTACGTTAATCGTGACGTAACGCCATCACTATCACGTGACCTTCGTTTCGTACGCTACGACGCTCGCTTCTTCACATTTCGCCGGTTAGGGCGAAGTGGTTGATTTTGCTAAGCCAAAAAAAAAGAAAGAAAAAAAAACGTTAGAATCAGGGAAGAAGTCTAAAACGGAATAAAATCACATATTTACCTTAGTCAGACATGGAGCGATGAACTAAGTTAAAAATGGAAGAAAAAAATTTCGTTCGTTCAGATCAACAACTCACAAAGTGTCACAATCGGAGTGAGTGTTTAATTCGTTTGTTGATTTGTTCTAATCTCGCGTGCAATGATGAGTCACAATAGGGGGGGGGGATATTATAGAAATGTTACGTGGTTACGTGAAAACGTGAGCGAAGGTAACGTTGCAGTGCCACATTGAGACATCTTGCGAATTTCTGAACCCTATTTTGATTTTTAGTGTCATTTTGTGCACTTCTCAAGCCAGTTTGTTTTTATCGGCTATAGTATCTGTAGTCAATTTGACGAAGCTACGTTGACTTTTGATTTTTTAGAAAACTTTTCTTGACAATGAAGCCAAAAAGTGATTTCCGATTTTCCGAAACGTCTATTATTTACTTTTAGTGTCCTTTCTTGTGCACCTCTCAAACTAGTTTTTTTTTCAGTTGTAGTATCAGTAGTTAATTTGACGAAGCTGCGTTGACTTTTGATTTTTTAGAAAACTTTTCTTGATAATGAAGCCAAAAAGTGATTTCTGAATTTCCGAAACGTCTCTTATTTACTTTTAGTGCCCTTTCTTGTGCACCTCGCAAGCTAGTTTGCTTTTATTTGTTATAACTGTAGTCAATATGACGATGGTGAGCTGAATTTTGATACTTTTGGTAACTTTTCTTGATAACTAAGCCGAAAATTGATTTCCGAAACATCGATTATTGACTTTTAGTGTCCTTTCTTGTGCACCTCTCAAACTAGTTTTTTTTTCTGTTGTAGTATCTGTAGTTAATTTGACGATGCTGTGCTGACTTTTGAGGGTTTCTTTTTGTAACATTTGTTGATAACGAAGCCAAAAAATGCCTTCCGAAACGTCGTTTATTCACTCCTTTCAGTCCTTTTACGCACCTCTCAAGCTAGTTTGTTTTTATCTGTTATAGTATCTGTAGTCAATTTGAAAAGGCTGTGCTGACTTTTGATTTTTTTTTTGTCACATTCTTGATAATGAAGCGGAAAAGTGATTGCCGAATTTCCGAAACGTTACCAAGAGCATACCTTTTTTTGACGTCCATACAACCACAAATTAATTTTTATTGCGTTGCTTATTGACTTTTAGTGTCCTTTCTTGTGCACCTCTCAAGCTAGTTTGTTTTACCTGTGATACCTCGTTGTCGACGCGCCATTAAGCCCAAGGGCGGATCCGGAACGAAGGCTTGGAGGGGGCCGCAGGATGATTTTTCTCCGTTTTCGTGCATTTATTTCGTAATTTAACTGCGTTTTTAAAAAAAATTTCGACATTTTTTCCGTGTTTACCTTGGAGGCGGCCGCAGCCCCCTCGGCCCCTCCCTTGGATCCGTCGTTGATTAAGCCTCAATTAAGCCACCCCCGTTATAGTATCTGTAGACAATTTGACGATGCTGTGCTGACCATTGATTTAAAAAAAAAAACTCTTCTTGATAACGGAGCCGAAATGTAATTTCCGAAACGTTGCTTATTCACTTTTAGTGTTCATTTTGCGCGCCAATGCTGGCTTTTATCTATTGTAGTATCTGTAGTCAGTTTCCCTTTCCTGTCCTGGCCTTGGAATCAATATTCGTCCCGGTTAATGTTCAATAAAATCCGACGATTTTGTACTTTAACGGTTTTAGAGCAGTACTTCCTTTTGTTGACAGTAAGGGTTAGGGCAAACGTCAACAGCCCCCAACCCCCTAACCTCCCCGTCTTTTTTAAAATTAACGCATTAAAGTCGGAGCCCTCGTTAATTTAATGCCTTCCTGTTCCGTTAATCGGGCGTTAAGTGACATTCATAACTAATAAACGGGAGCATCGGTACTTAGCATTTAATATTCCTTCAGCGCACCCTGTCGGCGAAGACACGAAAACAAACATGTTTGTGTTGGAAATCTGAAAAAAAAAAAGAAAAAAATCGTACCAAGGGAACAAAGAAAAAATCCTTCTTGATATGCGGGAGGCCGTGTGGAAGAATATAATGAAATTCTTGTTTTTTCTTGAATACGGAAGTAGTTCGAATTTTTTTTTTTTAAAGAAAAGCCTCAGAATGGAGCGCTTAAACTTTTACATTTGCTATGGAAAAAATATTAAGCCTCCATTTTAAAAATCATCAACAAAATAAACCGATTTTCGTAGAATACGTCTAAAGAGTTTTAAAATAAACAAAATTCCAAAAGTTTTGCGTTTGTTTTATTAATTATTTTGCGGTGGTTTCCGATCACTCAATACTTTTTCTTGCCTTGTGGTTAGAAATATGGGCTCTGGATTTGTGTTTAAAACGAAAGTGGTTAAGGCAGGGTTGATTTTAAATCAAGCCGATTTAAATCCAGTGAGTTTTATCAATATTAATCACTTCTATTTAAACAACGATTTCAATCATGCTTTAAAGGTACATTTCTCCCAGTTTGCTTCCTGTATGGTTCAGTTTTGCAACAGTATCTCAGACGCGTGTTAATGCTGCAAAGGTATTCATTTTCCTATTTTTCCCTTCGTGAGAAAAGGTTTTACTTCATTAATTCTCGGTGGCTCTTCAACTGCCATCTCCTACATTTATCCTCAGTGGTTTATTAGCTACAGCTTGCCTCTTCAACCGCATCTTCTGTGTTTACCCTCTGTGGTATATCGGCCACATCTGCAAGATATTTTTCCTGCGGGTTTTCGGCAGTAACTGCTAGAAATTCTAGTGACTTTTACGTCGCATCTTTTACGTTTACCCGCTATGTTTCTTTGGCCGCATGATATTCTCTCTGTAGCTCTTTAGCCGCATCTTCTGCGTTTATTCCTTGTGGTTCTTTGGTCGCATCTGGTAGATATTCCCTGCATTTATCCTCTGTGGTTCTTTGGCCGCATGGGTTAGATGTTCTGTCTGTGGCTCTGTAGCCGCATCTTCTTTATTTATCCTACGTGTTTCTTCGGCCCATCTGCTAGATATACTCTGTGTGGCCCTCCAGCCGCATTTTCAACATTTATCCTCTGTGGTTCTTTGGCTGCATGTGCTAGATATTCTGTCTGTGGCTTTATAGTCGTAGTTCTGTGCTTATCTCTGTGGTTCTTCGTAGCATGTGTTAGAAATTCTCTCTGTGGCTCTTCCAACGCATATTATGTGTTTATCCTCTGTGGTTTTGTGGCTCTGTGAAAAGAGGCCGCATCTGTTAGATATTCTCTGCGTTTATCCTCTTTTTTTAAACCGTTGCTGTTATTTTGCCGCATGCGCTAGATATTCTATTTGCGGCTCTTTAGCCGCATCTTTGGTGTTTATACTCGGTGGTTCTTTGGCTATGCGCTAGATATTCTCTTTATGTGTGTGTGTGTCTCTTTAGCTTCATCTCCTGTGCCTATTTATTTACGGAGAACAACTGCAGCAACAGTTTGACTGTCATGCTTCTGATTCTGGTGACTCACAAGCACCACAGAAAGTAACAAAGTTCCCCCCGCCTCTTTCCTTTGTTTTTAAAGTTCCCCTTGCGGTATATAATCAACATTTTAAAAATTCTTCGGCCTTCTCATGCAGCAGTTATTGCGCAGTTATATATACGCGCGGTTTGTCTGATGCGTGCATAATACACAAATGAGGCGTTGCGACTAACCAATATATTGATCCATAAGCATTTATTATGTATGGTAAAATGGAAACGAAATTAATTACCCTTTCAGATTTTAATTAGCATTACATTCAAGGTGCTTGGCTCTTGTTAAGGCGTGTAAGCCTTTCTAAACGTAGGATATGTGCGAACTTTCGCGCACTGATTTCCCGTGAAATATAATGTGAAACTTGGCTGGAGTAACGATTTCCAATTGTTTTATACACAGTCGTTTGCAGGCCATCTCAGACTTGCGCCATACTGCGATTTGCAGCGACAGTTTTGGTTAGTCGATTTTACATAATTCAAAATGAAATTCAGAGCAGATGCCTCCTTTCCTAACCTCTGTAACCATTGAACACAATGGAGAGAAGATATTTCATTCTGTTTACAGAGCCACTAAGAAGGCCTTATTTTTTTTCACCAAGACCCTTTGAAAAACGTTTGAACTAAAGTTGAGATACGATAAGATTGAGTTTATTGCCATGAGCGTGGCAAGAGGAAATCAGGAAAAGATAGCTGTGATCCACTTTGCACCTGTCCTAAGTTACAAATACATTCAAGTGTATGTATAAACCATATTAAATTTAAAAATAACATAACATGTGTGTGTAGCCATTTTACATAGACGTATAACTAGAAAACATAGTGAAATCGTTATTCAATACAGATACAAAAACAATGTAACTGATGGAATATTGTCAAAAGCAACATTTTCAAAATACAGAAAGGTTTGCCCTTTTTAGGCCTCGTTTAAATTGATGGAGACTGGCCGACGTCACCAGCCCAGATAGAAGGGAGTTCTACGGCTATACCACTCGGTTTGAAAAAAAAAGCATTTTGTACAGTCCCTCTTCATTACAGCTACAGTGAGTTTTAAGGGATGACTTGAGTATATTCATCACCGCGAATTAGCATGAAAGCTTCGGGAAGGAAAAATGTGGGCATGTTTTCGAGACACGAGAACGCAGGAGCCCAAGGAATATGATTTTACGCCAGTGTCATGTGACACTTGGTTTATTGGGGCTTACTTCTCGATCGCGCTCATAACGGGTTCGCGTTACTCCAACTGTTTTTAATTTTGTAATTCTCGTCCTTTGCTCCCTGTTAGATTACAAATCTTTCATTTTCATTGCCTTGTAAAATTGTGCCCATATAACATTATATTTTAACGGTATTTTATTTTATTTATTTGTGCAAGCCTTTAGTACCTAGTTTATGTTAGTTACTTTATGTTAAATGCCAATCCGATATATAACACGGCTGAGCCTTATTCTCAAGACTCGGGCTCGGGTCGCCACCGGCTTCGGTCCATGTGAGCTTCGGTTCACACCCCATTTGCCTTGGACTCTTCCTCGTTCTTCGACTTTGCCAACCGATACCCCAGAATAGAATTAGAATTTAACGAAGGTGGTCAACTGTTGGTCAATGAAGTTGTATTTTGACAAATTTCGTCCCTTCTTCTGAATACTGACGGCCGTTTCTGTTGGAATTTATCCAGCAAAATTGTCCCTCTCTCTTCTTCTGGCGTCCTGGCTTCGGCTGGGAGCGCGTCAAAAGCTAAAGCTATGGCAGTTTATGTGGGTTTGAATCGTTAAACGTCAGATCTGAATATCCCCTTTCTCACGCTCATTATTTATTCAGGAAATTCGATAACTTTTACAGCACGTTTACATAAGCGACAGTTTTTGGTAAACAAACAATCTGCTGTTTCAACACATGACTTCCGTATATGCTTTCCTTGATGAATTTGGTAAAACTTTGCAGTTGTGATTGTATTAGTTAAATTATTTTAGGTCAGGTAAGATATCATTTTTTAAAGAAAAATTGTCGAAATTAACCATAATTTTTAGGTAGCACGCTCTCGCCCCCCCCCCCCCCCCCCCCACTCCGCCCATATCGAAACATACATACACTACTTTCTAAATCACCAGCCATCTTCACCATCCCCCAATTTGGAAGTCTTGTGCCGTCTTAGTCACAGCCATGGCGCCAGAGACGGACAATTTTGCTGATAAATTCCTATCAGAAATTCTTAGGATCTATTACATTCCACAATCGACGTGAGCACGAGTGACATCGCTGGGCCCTTCTCTTCCCGAAAAGACCTGGGATCATGACCCCAGTGGGATGGCTGAGGTCAGGTTCAAACCAGGGACCTCTGGCAATTGAGACTGGCGCGTCAACCACCGGCTACCATGTTTGACGCATATTCTGAAGTGTGTCATAAGCTGATTTAATCTTCTGTGCAGGCGTACCATAAAGACTATTTGCAACAACTTTGTCCGTCCGTCCATCGCTTTTATTCAACTTCGGAACCCTACATCAACAGAGACGACACGGTCTTCACAATTGCATTCATATCAGTGACCAAACGTTAGTTTAAAAAACACGGCAAATTAAAACATTGTAGCTTCCTTATAGCTGATAGGCTTTCTGGACGTAACTCAATGAAACAATAACGTTTTGATCGTCGCATTTAAAACCTAAAGATAACATGCAACCGTAAAAGCAAAAGGACTTCGTTAACGACACACATTAGGTTCATTGAAATCATAGTCTGAACGCCACGGATGAACAGGATTAGTCTCGAACAAATTCTCCGTTACTTACGAAAAAAATGGCAGGTAAAAAAATTAGTCCTAAAAACTGAAAATTAGAACTAAAATTACGTTGCCACGGCACCGTCAAGTTGCTACAAGTCGCTGTTGGTTTCATCAACAACACTATTTATTATGACGTCTCTCCCATCACTTTGCTCGCTACCACTGATATACGCAACACGTAACGCCGAACACTGTAACTATATGCCCATGCATGTTGCATAAATGAATACGCCTGCTGTCCAATCCACTTCTCCGTTAGCTGCTACTTACGAAATTAAAACGGCTGTTAAAAATTAGGCCTAAAAGCTGACAATTATGCCTGAAATCTAAAATAGGCCTAAAAGCTAACACATTTTTAACCGGCAATTGTGTCGGTTACTGCTTTTCGATTATAGAATAGAGATCGATGTTGCAGGACGCGATAGAGGTGTGCGCCTCACCATATTCGGAAGTGGCGGAAGTGTATACAAGATCGGTTGCGTAGTCGCAGCAGCCGTTTCTTTAATAATTATTTGCCCCTTGCCAAATCCATTTTTGGTACTCTATTACTGCACCTTTTTAGCTACAGCCCTACAAAACTCAAATTCCAAGCCATCATCATGTTATACGTGGAACGTTTGTAGCAGAATCGAATGTCCGCTACACCAGACTCGGTTCTGTTTGCACAGAGCTGGCACTGTGAATGGCAGCGAACAGATGGCGAACGCCAGGAGACCCTCTTGTGCCCAACTCTGATTCTGAATTGCAATTTCAAGCGTCTCCAAACGTCTGCCTGTCACCAAGTTGTCTGGGAATGACAGCTGCTGCGAAGGTATAACTCGTAATAGTCATGCCATTTTCAAATATGACTGCACTGCATAAAGAATAACATTTATCTTCCAAAAAAGGGGGGGAAAAACAGAATCGCTGACAAGAAAACTAGGACTACGTTCATCTACATAGACGAAACTAATATTCGCCTTTACGCAATGCTATTTTGTTTGCGGATCTGTATAATTAAGATTGTTAATTTTGTTTGTTTGTTTGTTTGTCTTTCAATTCGAACTGTGATTTCAAGAAAGATGCCCAGTTGCATGCTTCTGATTGCCAGAATGGAGCCACTAGTTCACAAAAAGCCACACAAAATATTTTAATTTTCGTCAGTACATTTCTGTCTTGTTCACAGTAAAAAATATATTGCGTACCGTTAAAACACCATAACTTGGTGATTGATGGACTGTCATGAATCCCCCATCTTGGAAGCTTTCAAGATGGCGGATGTTAGTCCGTCATTCACCAAATTATGGCGTTTTAATTGTATTTATCGGTTGTTTGCCGTGAACAATGCAGCAATGTACTGCCGAAATTTAAAATATAGTGCTTTTTAATAACTTGTAGTTCCATTCTTGCTATTAGGAGCATGCATTATTAGTTAGAAGATAATTAATTGTTCCTCATGGAACAATTCGAAAATTTAAAGAGTGGCAGAAAAAAGAATGGTCTGCATTGTTTGAATGCAACGGATTGTTTCGGAATGGCGTTTTGCTTGAAAACGTCCATGTTGGTGAGCGACATGCAGTGGCCGAATAAAAATTAGTCACCCTCACCTGGTAGAAATTTACAGGGTAGTCCACAAAAAAGTGACGACCCACAATTTTATAAGTCCAACTTTTCTAGTTAGCACCCCTCAGAACCAGGAGATGACAGAATCAAAGCTAAGGAAATAGGAAAATTTCAGTCCTTTCCTGGTTCTTAGGGGTGCTAACTAGAAAAGTTGGACTGAGAAAACTTTCAGTTTTGTCAGTTTTTTGAGGACCACCATGTATATTGGTCCCACTTACTTCTCCCCTTTTACAGTTTCCATCATCTACTTTTTAAAAATATAAAAATATAAACAGAGTATCCATCAAGTGCAAGTGAAAGGCGAAATCTCGACGTTTCGGTTCCTAGTTCGGAACCGTTTTCAAGTGAAGGGTTAAAACTTGGAGGGTTTTCAATTGTATGGGACCTTACATCCTTAAGGCTTGTAAGGTTTATAACAATGACCCATCTGCTCTGCTGTTGTATTATTATTTTTAATTTTTAAGTTGTTTGACATGCTGTTTAAGATGTTTTAATCCTTCACTTGAAAACGGTTCCGAACTAGGAACCGAAACATCGTCATAAAGTCTTTCAATGGATACTCTGTTTATGTTTTTTTTATCAACTTTTTACTCCACCTTATTTCAGTTTTTTTCCCCAAGTTTGCGAAATTTGTGTTGGAGTAATTCCTTGCCGACTAAGTGGAATTGAATAATGGTTTGTGCCCGGTGCCTCCTTTTGCTAGCGGGCCACCGTTCATTGCAGGTTTTGCACTATAGTCGTTCCGGCAGTGGTGAAAGGCTTAGTATTACTGAGTATATGCGGACCATTTAGGGCTGTTGTGCCGCTTAACAATCGCTATTAATTTTGCTCTGGCGTAATTTGTAGTTAACATAATTCGTACATAAAATAATTACATTCGTAATCTTATAATGTCGGTGAAAGATCAATTTTACCTTACCTTTTAATGACATTAAAAAAAAGTAATAAATATTTAGAAATCCACAGATCAATGTGCCTACATCAAATTTGATAAGCACGACTAGAAACTTGCCTAGCAACAGAAAATTGGAAGTATACGGTCTATTAATATTAATGTGTAAAAAAAAAATGTAGTTTAAAATAGGAAGAATGTACGGAAAGCCTTATAATACGTACTGATTGTGCGTTGTCGAAGTTTTTGCGGCTGTAGCCTCTTCGAAGTGTACTCACCTAGAAAAGAAGAAAAAAATTATGTAATAATGTCTGCATTATTAAAAAAAAACAATGGAATTAAAATATAGCGTTAAAGTGTGCGCGGCCTATATTGAGTTCGCCGCAGAACGAACACAGATAATGGATTGAACTTTTTTGGCAGGAGAGTGCCTTGTTGATATCCAAGATGGTTACAAAAACAATGGCGGCCGTCGATTAAAGCCGCCCCCTCCAGGAAGACGTAGTCGCTCGTAAAATACTTCTAAGACTCAAGATACGCCGCGCAAACAATAGTACAGTAAATCGTTGAGTAGTTAGCTACAATTGGTGTAAGTACGGACCTTGCAGTGATGTTTTGGGCTAAAAGAAATCAGAAATATTTTTTTTTTCCGTCCACAATATTTCCAGAAATCAGAATTAACGCCGGCGTCTAGTTACATGTTAATTACGGACAAGGTTAGGAATATCTTGAGAGTAGCCCTACATTTTACAGCTGGTTTTGATTTAATCCCTTATGTCGACGGGCTCGTTGCAACAGTTAGTGGCCTCTAACTCATGGATTTGCATTAAAGACTGCCTGAGCGGGGAATCGAACCCACGACCTCTGAAACCAAAGGCCGAGGTCCTACCGCTGACCCATACTGACATGGCCAAAAGGAAGCTTCCATAGGCAGCATTTAACACGTGCGTATATAGATATAAACATACGGAAAAATTACGGAGCAATTACGGATAAAAAAAAATACGGACAAATTAAATTGGTTACGTCTCAGACATTAAACCAAAAGCTTCACGTACTACACGCAAGTTAGGATTCACGGTACTTCTTACATGTCCACTACGTTAACCTTACGAATTAGCAACGTACTGATTTAATTTTCAAGCCTGAACAACACGAACACTCGTTCGGTTGTTGTGTTTTTGCGTAGTATTTAACCCATAGGAGATATGATAGTAGATATGACCCATAGGAGATATGATAGTACTCTATGTGGAGTGGTATAGGTAACGCCTTTGGTTTTGCGTGTGTTGTGTACGTTCGTATTGCACTTTTGAGCGAAGCAGACCCAATAAGGATCAGCTTTCTAAACGGTAAGCGAAATGCAGTCATGAGAGAGGAATCGGCGATGTACCTGCGGCGCCACAGGGCTTAAGTTGCCAGAAAAAAGCAAATGCTATACTCGAAGTAGAGTAAAATCTGACTGTTAGCACGTTTCAAGAAAGACAGAATGGAAAACAATAAGATTTCAATTCGCTGATTTTTAGCACTTTTCATGAATGAAAGAATGCAAAACAATGTGGTTTACAATGCGGTTTTAATTCACCGATTTTTAGCACTGTGTAAGAATAACAGAATTTGAATCAGCAACAGTACACGGTGTTCTTTATTGCCGTACGGTTTCGTTAGATTTCGTATCCTTCTGAACATTAAACAGGATGGAAAGCCAAATGGTCTCGAGATGCGTTAAATAAATACGGATGCAAACCTATTTACGTTGCCTTTTGGACTTAAATATCCGACATTTAAGTCCAAAAGGCAACGTAAATGTGTTTGCATCCGTATTTATTTAATCCTCCTATGCAAGCCAACGAAATTAGAATGTTTATGACGTATCTCCATAAACTTTTAGATACACTTTTAGATACACTACATAGTACTTTGAGACCCCTAAAGGTTTGTGATTGTTGCTTGTACTTCCAAGTATAGTTCCATATCTTTTTTTACTTAGATGCAAAACAGCAACGAAATTACAGTGTTTAAGACGTAATTCTCAATGTTAGATACTTTAGGACCCGTAAAAGTCTGTGATTGTGGCTTCAACTTCCATGTAGTTCCGTATCTTTTCTAATTAACTGCAGAACATCAACGAAATTCTAGTGTTTAGGACGTAATTCTCACTTTTAGAATCACTACGTTGTATTTCAGGCACCCAAAAAGTTTGAGATTTTGGTGTGTATCTCCATGTGGTTCCATTTCTTTTCCAATTAGATGCAGAACATCAACGAAATTAGACTGTTTAGGACGTATTTCTCACTTTTAGAATCGCTACGTAATACTTTGGGACCCCTAAAAGTTTGTGATTGTGGCTTGTACTTCCATGTGGTTCCATTTATTTTCTAATTAGATGCAGAATATCAACGAAATTCTAGTGTTTAGGACGTAATTCTCACTTTTAGAGTCACTACGTAGTACTTCAGGCACCCAAAAGTTTGATATTTTGGTCTGTATCTCCATGTGGTTCCATTTCTTTTCCAATTAGATGCAGAACAGCAATGAAATTTGAGTATTTAGGACGTAATTCTCACCTTTAGTAGTACTACATAGTACTTTAGGACCCCTAAAAGTTTGTGATTAGGTCTCGTACCTCCATTTGGTTCCATTTCGTTTCTACTCAGAAGCAAAACAACAAGTTAGGAGTTCTTTACTGTCACTACTCCTTTAATCATAATTTTTTAATTAATAAATGACTGAAGCCATAAAAATGAAAAAGAAGAGATGACACAAAGTAGGTTAAAGCTCTTTAACTAGAACGAGCATGCGAGAAATAAAAATAAATAAAATATAAATAAAACCATTTGTTATGTAAAAACCAACAATTCGCATATATACATAAAAGCAAAGTTGATGCTTTATACGCCAACTCACTTTCGTTTTTTCTTCTCCTTCTTTCTCATTTCTTTGGTTTAACAATGAAACTGTTTCGGAAGTTTTGGGTATGCATGGCACTGTGCCATACTTGCCAATGTGCCCTATTTTGGCTTATGTGTACTCTAGCTCACAAGCTGCCATTAGGAAACCTAGCGCATAGGAAAGGGGAACGGGGGGGGGGGGGGGGGGGGGAGCAAAGAACCAGGAAGGAGGGAGGGGGACGGGGTGAGAACGTCCTTAAGGCGTTGCTGAGAGGAATGATTTGCACGAGGCTGTGATTTCGTGATGCATTAAGATTTAAATCACGCTGGCGTAAAACGGTTACTCTGGTCGGCCCCGGCGACTGAGCGATTTCCCGCGGAGAGAACGCCGCCGCGCGGCTTCGAGTCGAAGCACAAGCACTGTAAGTAATTTGCACACTCGGGGTCGGTGTACTGAGTCTAAATTTTCTGACATAACATTACTGGAAACAGGATGGAAAACGATGATGCTTTTCTGCGCCGATTCTTTCTCTCTCTGGTTCCCACTGGGTGTCGCGGCCTGGTAAATGGAATACATCATCGTAATTATGTACGGGCTATTTGTATGAGGCCAGTTCTGGTTTGAAAAGGTTGAGGTTTGTTGCAAAGCCATTCTTTCTGTTAGAATTAAAGAGAATGTGCGGAGAGAGGATTCCAGAAATTGACGATGGGGTCTTTGTGAACAAACGGTGGTGGATGTAAGACGTATACCCTGCAATCGAAGCCCATATTCTCTGGTATATTCTTCCAGTAAAGGGGGGAAAAAACAGAAAACTTAAAAAAATTGGAAACTCTAAATATCGTCACTACAGAAGAATTTATATCATCCCACTAGTTTACGGCCAGTTTTAGTGCCATTATTTTCGACCATCATGTAAACCAATACGTACTGTCATTTGTGTCTTTTTTTTGTGTGTGTGTAACGAATCATTCTAGTGTAGCAATCGTCCTATTGTGTTCACAGCGTATCTTGAGTCCTGCAGATATTTCATGAGCGGCTACGTCTTCCTTGAGGGGACGGCTTTAATCGACGGCCGCCATAGTTTTTGTAACCATCTTGGATATCAACAAGGCACTCTGCTACCGAAAACATACAATCGGTTATCTGTGTTCGTTCGGGGCCGAACTCAAGATAGGCCGCTGACACCTTTGATTAGTTTAGACATGAAGTAATTGACTTCAGGGAGGAAGTAAATGAAGGGAAAGGCGTGAAAACCCATTAGTTGTTTGCGCCCCAACTTTGATCGATCTAGCCTTAAATTCAGATCTAGATTTGAGGTTTGGTTAACACCCCTGTAATGCGTAGGACAGTGGCAACCCGGACCACTGCACTGTGACTCGGGTTGGCCCTAATGACCTAGTTGGCGATGCGCCATTAAACCTCAATCCCCCCCCCCCTCCACACTTAAATTTACTTCTGGCAACAATGAAGTGGTATTAATATAGTACGGAAATTAAAAAAAAAAAAAAATTGTGATGTAATTTGGATTGTGATTGCTTTTCATAGGCGAATGTAAGGCTACAAAACTAATAATGCTTTGTGAACCTGCGTTTACTTGTTTAACATGCGGACACATGGACATGCGTTTTTTCTTGTTTAAGTGAATTGAAGGATTAAGTCTTTTTTAGCGTATCAGCTTCATGCTTTTAAACTGTATTTTTTCCCTTTTGTTCCACCACGGCCTCACGTTTCTCTATAGGTCTTCAGCTGTCTGTTGTATTGTTGGTCCAAATTAAGGCGCGTTTACGCAAGGACAATTTTCTCGCTCACTAGCTTTTACTTGGTCAATACTACATCTGCTGGCTGCTTCTCGCCTTCGTCGGAGAATGCGGCTTTCAACTTGTCTATACGTATAGTAACCATGGCAACAACGCGGACGCAAATTTTCTCCTCGTGCCTCGCGACACGACGTACCATGCTTGCAACATGACAGCGTCGATTTATGACAACTAGAAAACAATTTTTACTGCAGTACACGACAACGGACAGATTCCGAATACGGGCATTCGAAGGTTTGTTTTCGAATCGATAACTCCGAAATGGACGCCATGTTGGATTTTGAATTCTCACTCCGAGTAGCTATTTATTCTACCGTCGTTTGATCACTGCTAGAAGCCGTTTTTTTCAGCGAGAATAGCAAATTTTGGAAATAGCGTGAAATGGCAACAATGTTGTTGCAATGTTTAAAATGACTAGCACTTTGTTCTTTGTCCGTGTTGTTATTTACAATACATTTAATTTGTTGTCTATTACCGCAATCATTTAATAGAAACGAGAAATTAATCGTAAATAAATAACGGTTGCCTATAGCAAACAGCTTTTGGCTAGCGAGAAGGTCTCGTTGCATAAACGAGCCCTAAGGCTTGGAAATAACCAATGCCGTTCTCTTCAATCCTTCTTCCTTCCTCACGAACCTTCTTTAGGCACTTCTGGTCCAAGCTACTAATTAGTGAAGATTTATAATGGGTGCAAGAATAGGCTTTTAACAGGTACCATTAACAGCAGCTTTGACAATTTTTGGCCGGTCTTTGGTATCGAGGTTCATTTTAATAGCATGAAGGGCGACACTTGCACAGTCTAGCTATCCTGCATTTGATTTGAGTATTATATTCCCATCATAAAATTTAAATAGTTGACCGAACAATTAACCGTCTCTGTGATTAAATATTGACGACCGTCAATTCGATATTAAATCCGTAACTTCTTGGTCATATTCGTAAACAATCATTAACGTGATGATTACCGATGATAATCGTTAGTCAGTCCCCGTTGCAATTGGTTGACTGAGAACTTAACAGAAATTGGTCGAGCTACCAACACAAAAATACTATGTTCTTGGATATTAACCAAATGATACGCCTACATGGTGCTAAGCCTCACAAAGGATTGATTTCTACTAGCATCTTTTTTTTTTAATATTGGAACTCACTTTGGCGTTACGCAGTCAATTTAAAATTACTGTGGAAAAATAGCAGCACTTAGGAACGTGTTTCTCTCAGTGAGTGCAGAATGCGTGGAGAGTGTTATGATACATCGATTACGAGCAAAATAAAGCTACAGGTCTAACTTATAGACTGTAAGCCAACCAATACCAATGGGGATTGATTAAAGATTATTATCGGTAATCACATTAATGATTATGTACGATTATGACCAAGAATTTATTGTCACATTGACACTCGTCAATAGTTAATCACAGAAACTGTAAATAGTTCGGTAACTATTTAAGGTTAACGATTGCAAACATAAAGGAACCACTGCACTGTGACTGAGGTTGGCGCTAATGACCAAGTTGTCGACGCGCCATTAAGCCTCAATCCCCCCCCCACATAAAGGAAAGGGGAAAACAAGCCAAACAGCGAAAGTCATACACTAGAAATACCGTAGTACAATAAACTGCCTTTACGCACTTACGTTTCATTGGAGTGGCATGACTCGGATTCGAACTGGCAACATAATTCCTCCCCAGATCGCTAACATAGCGCCTTTATCGCTATGGCCACTCCACTATGTCAGTGATCTGGGGACGAATTGCGTTGACAGTACGAATCTGAGTCATGCCACTTCGACAAAACGTAAGTGCATAAAGGTTGCTTACTGTACTGCGTTATTTCTAGTGTATGATTTTCGCTGTTTCGCTTGTTTTCCTCTTTCCTTTATATAATTTATGTATATTTATGCATATTAGTACTCAAAAGTATAGCTAAATTGCACTTGTGTCTCACGTCACCAAAATTGACCTCGATACCGCATATGTGACAAAATTATAAAATCTGCAGTTAATGGCGCTGAAAAGCCTACACTCTCGCAACCATTTTATAAAGCATTGCGCATTAATCCCTTAGGTCAGGAGTGCCATAAAGAAGGTAAGGAATGAAGGATGTGGATGGAATGGCACATCAACGCATTGAGCGCTTGCAGCCCACACTGACATACATTTAACATTAGTCTTATAGAAACAACAAAATATGCGTTGATCACGCCTGGTAAATTACTCTTTGTGAAGACAAAACAGCAATGGCCGCCATTTTCGTCGCCTACATCATCACTTTTGCAAACTGGAAATCTTCTGAATTCCCAAGCTAGGCAGATTCCTATACATCTATGCGTTTCTTTTCCTGGAAAAGATTTAGTACTTCGTGAAAGATAACCTGTCGAGGTTGACAGCTTACACTCAGCCTCATAGGGTGTAAGCTATGAGCAGCGGAAGCCCGAATCCCGAGGCTCTAAATTTATTGCCACAGTTGCAGCGATGTAACCTGAGCTCCGATGTATACGTAAATACACATGTGCATTTCTTTTCATCGAAGATATTTAGCACTGCATGAAAGACAACCTGTCGGAGTTGTTATAGTACTCAAGCACACAGAGCGAACAGTTATTCCCAACTCCGAGAAGTTACCTTTCGAGCACTGCTAAATATCTTCAAGGAAAGGAAAGGCATACCTATTTAGGTACACTGAGGCTTTGGCATGACTGAATATTACACAAATGGTTTACCTTTCAGACTTTGATTACTCTTGCAACATTTAATCATCTGTGTAGTGATTTAGCGATTATCACCTCGTGCGGTATTTGTGTTCTGGATTTCGCGTAAACTTAAACTTTCCTTCGAAGTTTCAATTTGATTTTCCTAAAGTCCTTGCAAAACATCAGGACAAAATATTAACCCACCACCGTTAAATCAATAATGAGATTCCCACTGTTTATTACCCGTTACAAAATCTGTCAAAATAAAGTTACACTGAATGCTGAAAGAGTCGTAAAATATAGCAGCATAAAACTTCTCCCACATTTAATATAATCACATGGCTTGCTTGCTCAAAGCCGTACTGCAATGAAAACAATATTTGTTCTGTATACTTTTATTGATGTCAGGGAGAATTGGTTTGGGGGCCCCTCTAGGGTATGAACTCAAGTGGGGACTAGGTAATAAAAATATAGTGCGGATGCCTCTGACAGTGATAAACGACGGCTGCTCCCATCCATTTGAGCCTTGTCAAAATGTCATAGCCAGTGACAGAGCTTGTTGCCCCCCCCCCCAACCTCCCCCCCCCCCACCGACTCTTGTCTCCCCTCCTACAACCCGCGCCCCCACTGTGCTTATTCCCAACCCTACCCTTAGTCGCTTAAGAGTCGTGACGCCTCCGACGATACAAACATAATGTTGGTTCCCACTATGGAATGGTGCATTCGTACAAGATGAGACGAAGAGAAATCCTCATTTACATGTCAACCAGGAATAATGAAAATAGGATATGGAAATTAAACGCGTGTAAACATGTCAACGCCTTTGATGGTGGGTGTGTGATATTGCACAGCCGCGCGAATTTTGCAGTAACTGCTGTCTTGCTGAAGAGTGTTTGTGTGAGATGACAAGTGGGCCGTTGTGTTGCAGAATTAAATCAAGTTCGGCTTTGGGAATGTGATGAGAATGTAGAAGGGATCTCGAATTTGATTGTTGGAATTTTAAGGTATTCGGGCATGCAGGAAATGGGTGTCCTGGAGAAATGTGCGCAACCAGTTCTTGCGTGACACAACACCTTACAGTTCTAACAATCAGATAGGATGAGTTCCATTCTTCAAGTACCAGAAGTTACAAATTAAATAAAAACGCAGAACTTGAAAATACAAGAAAATGTTTGAATAGAATGGTTTGAAATGTTGATAATACAAGGAAATGGGTGTTCAGGAGAACCTTGCACACCCAATTCTTGCATGACCCAACACCTTACAGTTGTAACAATCAGATAGGATAAGTTCCATTCTTCAAGTACCAGAAGGTACAAATTGAATAAAAACGCAAAAACATAATACCAGAAAATGTTAATGCGAATAACTCTATACCGAGAGCAAGGATTGAATGGCTTCAGAGAGTATGAAATGACAGGATCCCCCTGTATAAATGAGCCAGAGAGATATTTAAACTGATAACGCCAAGACGATGCAGAGGGTTTTGTGAGTTTATGATCATTCTGCGCTCTGGGTAAAATTGCTTTGCTTAGTTTGCCTAGTTTAGGTTAAAATTGATTTAAGTAGGCAAACTATGCAAAGCAATTTTACCCTAGATCACGGAATAATCATAAACTCACGAAACCTTTGGCACCCTCTTATTTTTATGAGTTGAACTATTGAACTATTTTAATTGATTTGCATAGCTTGCCTTGTTTAGGATAAAATTGCATTGCGGAGGCAAACTATGCTAAGCGCTTACCCTAGAGCATGAAATGACTATAAACTCACGTAACCTTTGGCACACACTTATTTTTACGAGTGAACTAATTAACTATTTAAATTGCTTTGATTATAGTTTGCAAAGTTTAGGTTAAAACTGTATTTTGTAGACAAACTATGCCAAGCAATTTAACTCTAGAGCAAGCAATGACCATAAACTCACAAAACTTTTGGCACCGTCTTATTGTTACAAGTTGAACTATTAAACTATTTAAATTGCTTTGCATTTGCCTTTATAGTTTAGGGTAAAATTGCTTTGCATAGTTTGCTTTTCGCTTTCCTGGATAGTGATGAATTATTAGTAAATAGTAGCTAGCGAACACTAAACGAAACAGGCGGCTAGAGCGACTATCTAGTCGCATCCGGTCTTCTGTACAATTCTGCCACTACCAATAGTGAGGTACACTTCTCTATCAGGCATTGCAACAGCTATCTCTATTATATAATCTAAAAACAGTAACCATCAGAATTGCCCGTTAAAAATGTGTTAGCTTCTAAGCTTCTTTACATTTCAGGCGTAATTGTCAGCGTTTAGCCTAATTTACAACTTTAATTTCGTAAGTAGCAACTAACCGAGATTTCTATTGTATATACAGTAAGCCTATTCATTTTTGCAACACGGTATGCCTCCGAGCACACAGTTACAGTGTTACAACATATTGCGCAACGTAGCCTATATAGATCAGTGGTAGTAGGGAAGGGACAAGAGAGACGCTTTTGACAAGGCCAGCAACGACTCGTAGCAACTTGACGTTGCCATGGTAACGTGACTTTAGACCTAATTTTCATTTTTTAGCCTAATTTTTTAACGACAGTTTTAATTTCCTAAGTAGCAGACAGGCCTAATGGAGAATTTGGTTCGACCGTAAGCCCTAACGAGACTGGCTGCTCGCGGCTGCACGGAGTCGCAGTATAGTGTAAAAAAGACTTCAATATTGGTCCTTAACGGAACACCAACCATACGATTGCAGCAATTTTGACCATGTAGGCACGTAGTCGCGCATTGGACTGGAGTGTGTGTATACATATAAGGAAGCTCTGATGCTGGCTTAAAGCAAAGCCAAGGCTCGATTTTTTTTTTATATTTACTCACTACAACATAAAAGATCGAGAGCATCACATGACCCAACGGTAGTGTTAAATGAATAAGATGTTGTTACATGTTGTTCTTATGGAACTTTAAATACGCCTGTTGCGTCAATTATCAGTATGAATACTTCTATGAAATCACGAGAGTTCTATGAAATCGACAATTTGTGTGTTTTTAGCACGAAACTCCTTTAATTTCCTGGAAAGGAATTAAGTGATAAAACGCTCAAATTATAGATTTCAGAAAAGCACGAGTCTGATTTGAGGTGAAAAGTTTGGTTTTCTTTCCACAAAAGGATTCTTACTAGATTAGACGTCACATTTCATTTACGAAGTACTAACAGTCAATGTTTAACATAATTTTTTTACGATGTCTTCGATTTTTATGATGTTTTCGATGTTTACCATTTTACAGTGCATCGAATTTTCGATGTTTTCCGCTATTTGGCGTAGTGATACTAACAACCATCCATTTTGTCATCTAACCTGTAATTTCGTTTGCTTTGGAATTGGACGTATTTCGCATTAAATAGACCTAAACCTCATTTTTATGCCGCTGATTCACCACGTTAAACGTATCCAGACGAGAAGCAACTTCGTGATTCCGTAAAACTCCGACGATTAACGAAAGTGACGTCATTACCCTAACATGGGCATAACTACTCCGAATCTTAATGAGAAGCAGCATCGTGTTTCCGTAACCGTAAAAGTCCCATGATTCACGAAGATGACGTCATTTACCCAATACGGGCATAACGCGATGCAAGCAAACAGCTTGCTCTAAGTGAAATACACTATCAACATCTGTGGTTTGTTTGTCGGTGTCCAATCAGTGACTAGTAAATCTTCGACTAGTATAAATACTGAAGGAAAGTCGGTGTGGGGTTTTTTTTTTAAGTATAAGTTGAGCATCGTACACGTTTTGCGGAAAGAACACAAAAAATCTCATCAGGAAAAAAGGGGGAAAAAAGGGTTAGTCTTACATTTTTGCTTCTGAGTTTATAAGGCGCATCTCACAAAATGTTGCGTAGTTTTCTCCAAATCCATTAGAATAAATACGTCCCATCATCAAACTTGAGCGTGATGATACAGAGGACCTAATTCAGCACACCAACCTTGCTTTAAAAAAAAAATGCTGAAATGTTCGTTTCGGTTTGGAGTTTTTTCGTGCTTTTCGACTTACTGCACCACTAAAAGTTCACAACAAAATTGTAGTTGGGGTGAAGGGGAAAGAAGGTGTCCTGCTGCTAGAAAACTTCCCGACTGACTAGTGATAAAGTAATCAATCACCTTCACGCCCATTCATGGTCAGCATTTTTCATTTCAGTGAGCTGATTCACTTTGCGAGATTGAAACAGCTGCTTCGGTTATGCCTGTTTACTCCAGCAAAATAAGAAAATAAAAATAAACTTGGGAAACACACACACGCACACACACGCACAAAAAAAAAAACAATGCAATTAATACAGAGCAGTTTTATGGGAATCACAATTTTTTTTCTTGTAGTCAGTCAGCTTGGAAATCAAAAAGAAAAGATGAGCAAGAAACATTGGGAAAAAGAAATCGTACTTACTTTTGTTTGGGTAGTAATTTGGACGACGTAAGTTTTAAAAATATATTTTTCCGACACAGTCAACAAAGATATAATTTCAGTGATGGTCGTTTGGTAGAAACTACAAAAATAGACCTACAGTCGTAGTCAGCAAACTGTGATAGCTGCATCCTTTCCAATCAAGTTTTGTCTGCCGTTTATTCTCTGTGGCTCTTTAGCAGCATCGGCTGAGATACACCGCCTGGCATTTCAACCGCATACGTCATTTGTGGCGCTTTAATCGTATCTTCAACAATTATTTTCTATGACTCTTTAGAAGCATCTTCTGCGTTTATTCTCTGTGGCGCTTTAGCAGTATCGGCCGAGATATTTTCTCTGGCACCTCACCCACATCTTCTGCAGTATTCTGTGACTCTTTAGCCCTATCTTCATCAGTTAGTTTCTGTGACTTTTTAACCGCATCTTCTGCCTTTATTCTCTGCGGCTCCTTAGCCGCGTCTTCTGCGTTATTCTCTGGCTCTTCGCCCGCATCTGCTTTTATTTTCAGTGACCTTTAGGCGCACATGTGCTGCCACTCCTTTCACACGTGTTCCCACTCCTTTCACTCCCGCTCGCTTTTTCTGTGGTCTTTATCTTTTCAGTAACTTTTAGGTGCACATGTGTTGCCACTCCTTTCTCACGTGTTCCCACTCCTTTCACTACTGCTCGCTTTTTCTGTGATCTTTATCTTTTCAGTGACTTTTAGGTGCACATGTGTTCCCACTCCTTTCTCACGTGTGTTTCCACTCCTTTCACTCATGCTCGCTTTTTCTGTTGGTCTTTATCTTTTCAGGTAGCTGTCTAACTGCATTGTTGGCCGAAAAAAGGCAAGAATATTTTTACATTGTTTGCCTCAAATATCCATTGTATTGAGTGTGCCTTTCATTTCGCATCATTCCTTCAAAATATGAATTGAAAATAAAATATATTTTGGAATCACAATATTAAATAAAAGTCAATAACAGACCAACGACATGGGGTTTGCGTTAGAGTACAACATCCAGCTTCGCCCTGTCAAAATCAGGTTGTTTTAAACCGTATGCAACTTAGAACAAGGATGGGGAGGGGCGGGGAGGGATAAAACGACAACTCCCAGAGATAGCTGTCAAAAGATGTCCCTAACAGACATATGCCACAACTCACATGTGCCACACAAAAATTTAATTTTCGGCCCAGAATTTTTCGGGCCTTGGTCACAATAAAAACACATAAAATCGATAAAAAATACAAAGTGTGATGAAGTTAGGCTGCCTACATGGTAGCTGCTGTATTTCATTCCAATGTATAGGCAACCTCAGATCATCTCACGTTGTTGTTGGTTTTTTCAATATCGAGTTATGTGTTTTTATTATGACCAAGACCCACAAAATTCTGGGCCGAAAATTAAATTTTTGTGTGGCACATGTGAGTTGTGGCATATGTCTATTAGGGACACACTTAAATTCATGTGTGTTCGTGTGAGTTTTGGATTTGATTATGTCGTAAGGAGACGTCATTTGACACCATATCATGTTAGTCTTTCAAGTTACCTACAAATTAGTCTTTCAACAGTCCGAGAGATATTTTCAGTAATGTAGAAAAGTTCCATTTGGTATTAGGCTGCATTTTTATACTAGACAACTTGGACTTCCCTGTTCCATATAGAGCAGCGTCAAGTGACGTCATATTGGCTACAAGACACCATTTGGAGGTAATAGCTACAAGGTGCACTAGATTAAAATGTAACGGAAAAAACTGAACTTCTAGTCAAGATAGTGCTTTGAGAGCGGGTTTCTTAGGCTTAAAAGAACGTTGTTTTCTCCAACAACAAAAATCGCGCGTTATAGGTTTAAGAAATCCAGTCCAATAGCATTGGCTTCAATAAGACGATCTTCCTTTCTCCCTCCAGTGCTCCTTGCAGCTAACCCAGTTACTGACTCCACCATAGAGTTATACACAATAATACTACGTCGTGTCTCACTGCCCTATTCTTGGCCTCTGTACTTTTAACATATAGAAAAGTATTCTTTAAACTTCATAAGATTGGGCTGCACGGGGTTATACGGTGGGTTAACTTAATTTCAGTGTGGAACCCTTGCCTTGCGTAAATCCAACTTATCATTCATACACATTATGTCATCCTGTTTTTGTGTGGCATGATTTAGGCTTCGATTTCTGTTTTTATTTTTTCTTTCTCGTTTGGTTTTTAAAACACATCTCTTATGCAAAAAAAAAAAAAACACTTAACGTCGAAGTGGTTTTCTTGAGATCCGTTTAAACGAACGTAGAGATTTCTTGGCGGATCCAAGAAGGGCACTCAAATTTGAGCTGCACTCAAGCCACTAAAAGTCAACTAATTTGCGTTAAAAATATTTCAGAGGTTTTTCAAAGTAGAAATATACAAAATAAAACCTGAAAACAACGAAATTAACACTGCAAGTCCACACCAGTGAATTCTTTTAAAAATCGAGTACCTACAATGTGAAAAAAAAAAACCCACTGATAAACAGTTGTAAATTTCAACTGCCATGCTGTATCTACCAAAAACAAACATATCGGCCGTCTAGTTCTTGATATCTGACTTTGATTTCTGATTTTCGATTTTGATATCTGATTTTGATTTTGATATCTGATATTATCTGATTGATATCTCATTTTGAAATTAATATCACTAAGGTTAAAAAAAAGCTATGAGACTTCGTAATGAGAAGATAATTCCGTTGAATTTAAAATCATACATCTATTCCATTAAAAATGTACGATGTGCGTGCATGCGTGTGTGCGTGTACGTCTACTCCTCTTGAACTGAGGCACCAAAACGAAGAAAGTAGCGTCAAATGAAAGATAATTAAATTCTACTTCGAATAGGCTTATTTTCATTACGGGAACTTGATTTTATGACCCTGAAATACGCGAAAAGCTGCTCTGAAAAACTGTGCATGACGTAAAAGTTCGTTCAGGCAAACAATTCGGAAAGCAATCAACTAAACTGCATGAAGCCTGGACTGACGCCAAAAGAGTGAGCGATGCGAACGGTATGGCTAGTCTTACGTAAAAGGATACTATTTTGCCCCATTCTCAAGAATTACAAGGTGAACACAGTACCGTAATTGGGTTAAAACCATTGTTCTAAGAGTATTTTTAGGTTGTTTTGTGATTATGGCAAGGTATATGAATTGTTTCACATATCGAAGCGTTTTTAATGATGTCCTGTCAGCTTTTTCTACGATCCGATCCGATAATTTTCCCTTTAATGGTATCCAATAATATATTAAACTGCCGATTCATAACGATAAGAAAAGCCCTCTTGATAGGTGTTGGAGAACCACAAGTATACATTGACGCACTAATACGATTTAATTTTCGGAAATTAATTTTACCCTCTGTCACAATAAAATTCAGTAAAAAACTCTTAAAACACATAATTGTGTGTGGTGAACAACACTCAGTCCGCCATCTTGGAATGCATAAAACCAACGAACCACTCCAAGATGGCAGACTGAGTGTTGTACACCACACACACTCAGTCCGACCTCTGGTAATGTACTAAAACCATCCAACGATTACAAAATGGCGGACTCAGTGTTGTTCACTACATGCAATCATGTGTTTTTAATCGTTTTTTTTATATTGAATTTATTGTGACCAAGGGAAAAAAATTAATTCTCGAAAATTGAATCTAATTTGTATGTCGATGTACTTCTGGTTCTCCAACACCTACCAGGAGGGTTTTTTTTTATCGTAAATCTAGCGTACCGCAAATTAATTGAAGTTTTAGCCAATTATAGTTTTAGATATACTGTTACCCAGCAAGGAGGACGTTCTTTCACACCCGGGTTGTGAAACTATACCAAGGCTTGGAATGCAGAGAACTTGAAGAAGGGCATTTGGTCAACCTAGCTGTTAGATCCTAGAAGGTTTTAAAATTGTGCAATCGGCTGGAAGTGTCCTATAAAACGCAGTCAGTCCCTATAAAAGGTATTGGTCTCTCAGGAACCGTAAGAGAGTCCATAAAGGCAAAAGATTGGACGTAATCTATTTTCTATGAGAGATATTGCCGCTAAAACTTGAGCCATTGTCACCAGACTTTGCAAAACTGTAAAAGTACTGCATAAAGTTGCGCTCAATGTAAACTGCGTAAACTGGAAAAAAAAAATAGTTGCTTTATCACGAACAGTGATAAAAGAATTTGTTCTGTTGAACGAAGTAGAAGGCTACTTTCACAGATCCAAGTTTTTTTTTCTGCCACGTATCCAGTTTTCCCACTATAAATGTGGTTTTCGTTTAACGATGGATAATACATATTTTGCGCATTGATAACGTAATTTTTATTTTCGTTTTGTAAATTCAAAATTCCTCGACTTTAGGTTACATAAATTAGCACAGCTTAACGTAAGCTAATTACTTTATTTATCCTAAATTTTTTTTTATTTACTTATTATGTATTCATTTCAGAAATCGGTGTTCAGTCTTACAAAGAATAAAAAATTCAAAAACTAAGAGCAGTAACGACGCCTCAGCGATTGTCTTTTTCAGCTGGGTTCCATAATTCAGCAGCACTGAGGACCTTTTAACGGCTATTAGGGCGCGTTTACGCAGCGACTCGCCTTTGCATTCTCGCAGCTAGAACTCAATCGCGATAGCAAAGGTGACATTGCGGTGGTAACAACGCTAAATGGATTAGCTAAATCCGACATCGTTTGAATAAATACTTGCAGTCTTATAATCCGTGCCAATAATATAAAGAATTCCTCATGACGAAACAATTTTCCTAAACGCTTCTAAACTCACGTTATTTGCTGTTTTCGTTGCGAGGCGGCAGACATAAAACCGCCGCCATGTTGGAATTTGAGGTGATTTCTAGCTTTTAGCTGCGAGAATGCAAAAGCGAGTGGTTGCGTAAACGTACCCTCACGCTTAGTAAAATTAAAGTTACTTCAGTTTGAGAAAAAAGCAACTTTCATGCGAATAGGCTTATTGGCTACATGAGATGAATGAACCGCAGCAAATGAAGCGAAGTGCATGCTAAGAAGGGCGTGAGATGAATCGCATACAAAGCAAAATATTAGCTAATATTGGAAGGGGGGATAGAGGCTTAAAGGTGGTTAGTCGTGCATAGCAGTACAGTCTCGAAAAGGACTGATTTGCTGGTTGAAATTCGAATCGTGCACCTGAATGAAGGCGTGGGGGGGTTGAGGGCTAATGGCGCATTAACAGCTAGGTCATTGGCGCTAACCCCGAGTGCTTCTACGAAAAAAAGTATTGATAGTTGTGTATCTTATAACGAAACTCCTTTCCAGATTTAAAATCCCGGGACCGAAGGTCGAGGGCAATTCTCCAGGAAAGGAGTTGAGTGCTAAAACGCACAGATTATCAATTTCGTAAAAGCACGAGTGATATTTGGTGTGAGAAATTTCTTTGCTGGAAAGAGTTAAGTGCTGAAACGCACAAATTATCCATTTCATAAAAGCACGAGTGGTATTCGGTGTGAGAATTTTCTTTGCTGGGAAGGAGTTGAGTGCTAAAGCGCACATATTATCGATTTCATAAAAGCACGAGTGATATTCGGTGTGAGAATTTTTGTTTTCTTTCCGCACAGCAATTCTCTGACGGAATTTCGATTTACTGTTTCGATTTCAATTTACGATTTCGATTTTTTAAGATTTGTCATTGTTATTGTTTCGGCGTGATCATTTCAGTGTGCTTTGTCGACGTTATCTTTACTTTTTTTTGTTGCGGACTTTTTAGTGTAAGTTGATGCTAGTATACGATGCCAGTACACGAAGTGTGTGTACGATGAAGTTTTAGGGTTTAAAATCTAACAATAAAAATGCTGTCATTAATTATTGAGTCCGAGTTCAATTGCTAACCGAACAACAGTTGTAACAGAATAAAAGTATGGTTTTTTTATTTTTATTTTTTATTTATATCATGTTTTTATGTTTGAATTTTTATGTCGTGCTATTGTGTTCCTTTGGAGTAAAAAGCACGGTAACAGATTGTGTGAAGGCAAACCAAGCAGTGTATAGCACTGCTTGGTTTGCCTTCACACAATTGTGTTCCTTTAACTGATCTGTTATGTGACAAAAAGTGTAACAAAATCTTTAATGCTATGAAGAAATTAATAGTTACAAAATCCGGCAAACAAAGTATGGGCCTTACTCAGCTTATAGCACACTATTTCGTCAATCATTGATATATATATTTTTTATCATCAAACAAATATCATTTTTATCATTTTTTCTTATGCGATTGGGAAAGCAGTGACTTGACAAAGTATCTGTTTTTGTATGTTTTCCACAATCCCACACACACACACGCGTTGCGACAAATGTCGAATGAAATTCAAAAGGAAGCCTATTAGATTTGAAAAAAGAAGTAACGAGAGAAAACGTCAAGGAACAAGAAAATTTTCAGCAGAAAGAAAAAACTGTGTAAGCAGAGCCAGCCAACCAACCGACCAACATTTTACTCTTTTGCCTAAGACCAGCCACGACCGGCCCGATAAGAGATCTGTTCTGTTCAAGAGCGGACACTTATTTCGCAATGGCCTTGATGCAGACATTAAGCCCTTCCTCGTGCACAAACTGTTCCGCCGGGGATATTAGTCACGCATATTTTCATCCGTGCCTGAGATTACATTGGACGGAATATTTCTCTGGAGATGGGAGGGCATCTAATGTGGAGCATTAACAAGAACCGCTGCTCGACCGTGCCATGTCAAAGGACCATTAATGAGTTCGCTCGCAAAGTACATGAGCATAGCATTAACGAGTTGAACTTAAAACGTCACGGCAAAAACACCGAGAATGGGGAGGTTGGGTTTGTTCGGGGAAAACACACCTAGAAACACAGACACACATACATACACACACTACTAAGTCACAAACATTTATTACGGAGACTGTTACAAGATGGTGCAGTCGGAGTTTCGGCAAACGGTGGCGGTGTTGTGGGCCAGCTCACCTCATTAAGAAGGGTATACCATCCTCGAACAACTTGCGCAGAATGTGAAAGGGAGCGGGAGGAATGCCTAGACTAGACATTTCACGGATTAACTTATGTTCACTTCATGTTCAATCCTCTGTACGAGTTGCAATTCCCCCCCCCCCCAAAAAAAATAGGATTTCAGATGTTGCACTCGTTGATTTTGCACCACGAATGCCTCTCCTGCATGCTCTTTGGAGGTTTGATGCCAAAATACGAATGGCGACATGGAATTTTAGAAGGTACACGTTTCAGCTCCCAGTGTGAACATGGCATCGCAACACTATAATATTAATGTAAAAATATCAGTAATATACTGTTTTAAAGTGTGCGCGGCCTATCTTGAGTTCGCTGCAGAACGAACATAGGTAATCGATTGATTGTACGTTTTTGGTAGCAGAGTGCCTTGTTGATATCCAAAATGGTTACAAAAACAATGGCGGCCGTCGATTAAAGCCACTTCCTCCAGGAAGACGTAGCCGCTCATAAAATACTTCCGGGACTCAAGATACGCAACGCACACAATATTTACTTGTCTATTCGTCCATTTAGTCTTTCGTACAGTCGAAACGGCTGAGAAGACTATATATTGCAACGACTTTCTCCGTCCGTCCGTCGCTTTTTTTCAACTTCAGGACGACACCAGGTAGTGACAAACGGTGTTCACCAGCAGATACAGCGATCAAAAATCAGAATAAAATCAAGGCAATCAACACATCGTTGCTTCTTTACAGCAAATAGGATTTCTCGACGTTACTCAACGAAGTAATAGCATTTGATTGTCCCATTTAAACACTGCAGGAAAACACGTAATCGTAAAAGCAAAAGGATTTTGTTGACGACACACATTAACTTCATTGAAAATATTTTCGACATCGTGTTGCATGGATGAATAGGTCTACTCTCGAAGCCAGTCTGCATTGACCGTTATACGGCTTTAAAAGTGACACCATGCTGCCACTAGTCATACAATGCGTTCGGTGTCGTAGTGTTAGTATTGTATGTTTCAGTATATATTCTTATTTCCTTTCCAACTGTGCTGTAGTCTTGCATCGCTCACCACTACACCTGAAAACTAGTGCCACCTATGCTAGCAGCCTGCTGCTTTAAAATGACTTTAAAGTTTGAACAAGACAGAAGAATATTAAGCAACACCAAATCCATTTAATGGGATTTTAAACAAAAAATAACAAAACGAAACCCATTATATTGTGCGTACCTTTTTCGTTTTTCGTTTCCCTCCCCCCCACCCCTCTGTTCGTTCTCTTAGAAACAAAGCCAATATGTCCTGCTCTTAAGAATTCTCTTTTCATGCGTACAACCTCCCGAAGGTAAAATGCAAACGAGCCCTTGTATAAGGCTCACCATCGCCTTTCGTTTTTTTCAGGGGATATCGGATTACCTTGCCTTGGTTTGAGCATGCTCTAAGGGGCCTTCAATGTCTTTGCTTACGGCTCTGCTCTGATGAAGGCTAGAAAGGAGGACGAGGATTTTGTTCTGTGACGATGGTACGTCCGTGTGTTGTTAGTGGTTACTGGAGGAAGCTTAGTCTTCCAAGTAAACTGAGCCTGGAGCTAGGGAGCAAGTGACATTATGTAGAAGAAAGAAAGGAGGCAGGAAGTCGACGATGGCAGTTTTGCTACATTCAGACAGCGCTAGTGGTGTCTTTTTCTCCCCCTCTGGACCTTGTCTGGTCGTCTAGCGACCGGCTTCTACACAGCAGTAAGCTGATTTACTTGGTAGAACTTACGAGTCACAGCAACTATCGTCCTCTATGGCACCGAACTGCAGCGAACGGTCGCCCGCTACTACCGAAATTGAACGACGAATCCGTGGGTACGAACCGATGAAGAAAAGTCATCACTGGTTAGCGTCATTCAAGGTCAGGATAAGTTGTACAAATTGATGTCACGTCGAAAACAACCGAATGTATAAACAACGCAAACTAGTCTAACATACTCATTTAGCTCATCTTTCTTGGATCTAGATATATAATTGCACACAATAGGTCAGGTATATCAGGCACCGACCAGCAACGGCCCAGCACAGCAGGCACGCACCAGTAAAGGCCCCGAGCGTCTGGTAGAGGGAAAGCATTAGGGGAAGCTTTTCAGGACAGCATGATTCTCTTAGGGCAGCTTCGAGAACGCCTTGAGCCTTTTTTATTTCCGTCAACATGAACATAGCTGGTAGAATATAATAGAAGTGATCATTAGAAAGTAGGGATCATCTGCCGGTGGGGGGGGGGGGGGGGCGGGGGATCTGAGTCACATGATACTCTGATTTTTCTGCCGGCATGAATATGAACACGGAAGAATATAATGGATGTCATCATTAGAAAGAGGGGATCATTGGTAGTGCGATTGGGGGATTTGAGTCACTAGATGCGCTGACTGAGTGAGCGAAGCGAACGAAATCAGCGTTTTCTAGTCAGTGTTTGCAACAATTTGAAGAAACTTAACTCGGTCGAACATGAACATACACGTGAGCTTCCCATACTTAACCAGCGTTGCAAACCGTGAATTCAATACAGCCTGGCTTCAGCTGGTATGTGAATGACTACGCTTTTTTTGCACCCCTGAGTTCTGGGTTTGAGCACCACTAACTAGACAGGTGGAGAATGGAGGGGTGAAAATAAGAAGCAGCAAAGGAAGGACGCGAAGCATTGTGGGGGGGGGGGGGGGAGAAGGGGCAGTGAGGGACCAACCCAAACCGATTCTCTTCTTATCCCAGCCAAGTGGCCGCGAAAGCGGAAGCGAACCCCTCGAGCCGTTGAAGGCCGCCGTGGGCCGGGGACCAACCACTTCATTGGAAAACCTTCGTGATGGATTCAGTGGCTTTGCAACTTTGGCGCGAGCCCTTACTCCGAAGCCAAAGCCTGTGCCTCGCCTCGCCTTTTGGCGGCTTGCTGGCTTCCACCAAGCAACATCACCTATAGCAACTGCGCCTTCCTGCCCAGTATCCCTTCGCTCCGAAGGGCTTCCAGACGTTGATAACACGGTCGTGTACTATTGTGGCAGCAAAATGAACAGTTTTCTCTACCTTTTTTTTCTCTCTCTTTCTCTCTCTTATTTTTATTTTTCTTCATTCCCCTTTTCCTCATACCGGACACTGCGGCGCTATTGAAGCAATGAACGACTTAATACTAAAGAAAAGCGCACTCGATCCTTTCGTCGACCCCAACCGTAACTCTTTGCCGTATCGCCAGTTCGTTTCGGTTATTTTGCGAGCTGGGATGGGCCTCGGCATACGAATGGAGTCCGTTCCAAGAACGCTAGCAAGAACGCTAGCGTGTGGCCTCTCACCGGTGCTTGGCGCTCCACCAAGATACATTTTTTTCTTTTTTCTTTTTGGATTACCTTCCCCTGCATTTTTAGGAAGTTCAGGGCCAGGAGGGTTTCCATAACGGACGGTATATATAGGCTTAAGTGCTTGACTCACGCCCTGGTTTTAGCACCTGTGGCCTCCAAAACGACAGAACTCTTTGAAACCTATTTACCTGTAAGCGTAAGAAAGGAAGCCCTTTAATTTAAAAAGAAAAAGGCTGATATTTTCTTTTGTAAGGGGCACAATTTATGTGGAAAAAAGGTAAATTGTTACAATGAAGCACAACAGAGCTTCAGCGTACCTCTTTACGCCCGTTATTGTATAGAGGTCGTCTTGGATACACTGTTTTTGTTGCGGATGGATTAACTCTCGTACTGCTCATAAATAATATACGGGGTGTTAAAAAAGGTCCCTAGTCGGCTGAATAACTTAAGAACGGATGGGAATTGCAACTTTGGTAACGTAGCTTGGGTTGAGGGGGGAGGGGAGATGAGGCTTAATGGCGCGTCGACAGCTTGGTCACTAGCGCCAACCTCAGTCACAGTGCAGTGGTCCGGGTTGCCACTGCACCACACATTACAGAGATATTATTCAAACCCCTAATCTAAATCTTGTCATACATCTGTACCTCCTGCAAAAATTGAAAAACACCGGACAGGAGGACAGACTTATCGCCCAATTGACGCACAATGTCATGCGGAAGATGGAAACGACGACGAAAACCATCAAGATGGCAACAATCAACAAGGAAGTGCCGGACCGTAAGTGGCCACCGACACCAATAACATTCAGGAGGGGCTTGGGTTGAGGGAGTTATTTTTGGCATAAGGGGTCTCGCAGCTTTCCCCAAGGAGGAAGGCAAAGGACACAACTCAGGAATTTCAAATGGGAAGGGAGGGGTGGGGTTCGAATGAACGACTTATTAACACTTTTAACAAGTCGAGAAAAAATGCAGAGAGATAATGTCGCTGCATTGCTCTCACCAAAACTGGCCCCTGTTTAATGTTAAAAATAGCACTGCACTTATGACCGCATCGCTAAAATATATCTAAAGAGGAATACGTGTACTTCAGGGTAAAATGTGTGCGGGGCCGAAACTTTGGTATTTTTTCTTACATTTGCCTTTCAGTTATTCTACTGAGCAGTCTGTCACGTTGTCCACGTCTCTGTATCGTTTTTTAGTGACCTAAATGCTTGGATTGCAGAGTGCTATTAAAACTTTAAAATGGCGACATTATTTTGGGAGCTACGTAGCGACGTTTTCTTTGCGCCATTTTTCTCTACTCGTTTTGAACTTTAATATGAAGTGTCACTCGAGTCCCTTCCCATTTTCAAGGGTATTGTCCGGGCTTTTGTTACCGAAGTCGTCGAGAACAGGTAGTGTTGGCTTGTTTACACATTGTTCACACCAGCCGTACACAGTGTTTTATTTTGAGGGGTGATATCCCTTCTGAATGTCATTGGTGTCTCCCACCATTTACGGTCCATCATGTGCATGTGGAATGTCGCCATCTTGATTGGGTTCGTCACCACTTCCATCTTCCACGAATCTTAGCGCGTCAATTGTGCAAAGAGTCTGTACTACTGTGCAGGTTTTTTTTTTTTTTTTGATGGAAGTACAGATCTATGACAAGCTCTAGATTTGAGATTTGCCTAACATCTGTATAATGTGTGGCGCTGTGGCAACCCACCCCATTGCACTGTGAGTGAGGTTGGTGCTAATGACCTTCACGCCACAAACAAAACAAAACACGACGTTAGACCTTTTCGCTACTGGTGTCTTCGAACAACATACAGCTTTCGGGCCAAAAACTAACTCCACACGCGCGCCGTAGGCTTTGTGAGAGGTCCCCGTAGACCCCGAACAAAGCGAGCTGCAACAGCCGAGTGGTCATTGTCCTCGTCTCCAGACCAAGCAAATGCCAGTTCTAATCTCACGATTTAAAAAATCGCCGGCGATAATTCACTACTGAAAGGGTTAAAAAGAAGTACTGTCGGCATTAAAGACTGTCCTTGTGACAATACTAGACACAGTAATTTGATAAAAAGGAAGAAAAGACAACTGCCTCATCGGGAACTCTGACCAACAACTCTCCGCTTACTAAGTGGGAAACTAACAACTCCGCTAATGTGACGGAATCCTGGTCAGTGGTTAGTCAGGAGCCCTTCAATTCAGAGTCGCGGCCTGCGTAATCATTAGTTAATGATTCATGAATTAATGAGTCTTATGAATTATTGATTCAGAGTTATAGCCCCGAAAAATATGAGGATCTGTCGCATTTCTTTCCCTGTGCATCTCCAGTCTTAGGGACTTCTTCAGGATCGCCCCCTTTCTCGTCCAAGTTGTCGACGCGCCATTAAGCCTCAATCCCCCCCCCCCCCCTTTCTCGTCATTCTGGTAGTTACGCCCCTGCTCCTAGCTTCAAACTTCATACGAGCTTATAAAGGCTATATATCCTTTCTGAGCGGAGCCCTCAAAGTCACAAACATACATACAAACGGAAGAATTCCCCGCGAGAAATTAACTCAAGGAAATAATTGCAACGTGTTTTCTTCCTTTTAGACGTGTGTCAACCGAAAAAGCTAGAATTTTAATTAACCCTTTCCTGAAAACCCAGATTGGGAGCTAAGCATAGCGGAGCTGTTAACGGCTTGTTCTACGACCTAAGAGGAAGTGGGATCAAATTATAGGGGGAAGGGAGATTGAAGCTTAATGGCGCGTCGACAGTAAGGTATTAGCGAAAACGTTAGACACAGTGCAGTGGCTCGGGTTGTCACTGCGCCACACGTGTTAAACAAATCTGTATCTCCTGCAAAAATTAAAGAACCCCGGACAGGTGGGCAGACTTATCGTCCAATTGACGCGCTACGTTTCACGGTAGATGGAAATGGTGTCAAACACCTTCAAGATGGCGACAATCAACAAGCAAGTGTCACACCTTCGACATCAGTGACATCCAGGAGGGATAACCCCTCCCCCCTCAAACGGAAACAGTGAGTAAGTTAGGTGTGACCAATGCGTAAATAGGTCAACACCACCTCTTCACGGCGACTGCGGCGACAAGCCGAACGCAATTCCTCTATAGTGTCTTTAATAGCCCACAGTTTATTGCTGTCTTGTCTGTCCCATAAGGTTTAATGGAGCGTCGATAGCTAGGTCATTAGCGCCAACCTAAGTCACAGTTCAGGGACTCGGATGCCACTGCGCCACGCATTATAGAGGTGGTTACCCAAACCTCAAATCTAGATCTCATCGTAAATCTGTACCGTCGGCACAAATTTGAAAACTTCATGAAAATAGGATTGTGCTACAGATCTACACATGCATGGGACTTCCCTTAGGGCGTAAGTCTGCAGTGGAAGGAGTTCATTTTGCAATTCAGTAATCAATTTAATAAGGTGTTACGCGAGTTTCTTTTTTTTTAAGCACGCCTGTACCGGTTTATGGAACTAGTCCACGTGGAGATAGCTCCTCCAGGAAAGATGATGAAATCTGGGTCAAATATTGGAATATGCAGATTGGGCCGAATTTGCAACCCATTTCGTTTGTCGTTCTCTAGTGTAGTGCTTCGCTCTGCACTTCCCCGCCCATACACCCACAGCTACCGTCCCCCTAGCCTTTCCCTTCATTCATCTGATTCCACCCTTACGCACACCCAACCTGACTGAATACAACGCCCGGTGCGATGAACGTGTAGGAATCGTGGCATCAAGGCCGGACATTGCCATAACTATAGGCTGGCGCATTTCTTACTCATCTGGTCGTGGCAGGAGGCCGTAAATTTGCGAGAGTGCGAGGGAGGTGAGAATTGGGGTAGGGGGGGGTGACTTGAGGATGGTTGGGAGGGGGAGTGTGTTCGTATTTTGCCTGACTTGGCCGCTGGCCGCACATCTGAATAATCACAGATATCAGTAGCGCGCAGGGCCAGATGTCCCCATCCACCACCTGACGCCACACTATACCGCACTGAAGCACTATGGTAATTTTTCACTCGGTTCTGCGCCTTTTGTTCAGTTTGACACAGCCCAAAAAAAAAAAAAAAACGGGGTAGAAAAAATAGAAAAAGTATGGCAAGGGGTCGAAGCAGGAAAGGAGAATTTAGGAAAAAAAATGTTAATGAAGGGGACGCTATAAATTTAAAGTCTCCAAGGAATAAACATCTTATCTGCTACGGCAATTGCCTGCAGGTCAGATTCTTTAAAGGACAGATCTTTTTTTCCCCAGAGTTTTGGAGGCAAAGCATTACTTTTTTATGCGATATTTATGTCCCAGTTGTGAAGCAGTCCTGATCCCTTAGTAGGGGGCCCATCCTCCAGACGCATGTAATAGACATGTGGTGGTGGAAGCAGGAACTTACTGGAGGGCGAAAATATTTAGTTGACATTGTAATAGGTTGTCTTGTGAAGCACTTTATTTACATTACAGATGTTAAATAATTTAAGCCATTGAATGTTCAGTCTATTCCGGGTGCATGTCGTGGGCATAAGAATGAAAATGTACCAGTAATACGTTACAGAATACTGTGGTCGTATTGTCGACTATGTTCTTGATGCCGGAGTGTCGTTGTTGAGTGAATTTCGTGAAAAACTGTTAGTACTAATCAAATATTTGGAACATCTTGGTTGGTACATAATGCTCTCCTTTCTTGGGTTTTCTTTTCTTAGCTGTCCATCGAGGCCTTCCGCACCGGTAAGTATTAAGGCTTAGAGGAGTGGGGGTTTGAGGCGTAATGGCGTTTGAAAACTAGGTCATTATCGCCAACCTCAGGCATAGTGCAATGGTCCGGGATACCACTGCGCCACACATTACAGAGATGTTAACCAAACACCAAATCTTCCAGGTAACGGAATAAGACATCGTTGGGCTTTTAATATATAGGTGTTAATAATAAGTAGCCGTATCTGACACACCATAGGCACTGATCGATACCAAGTTTCGTATTATTTAGTTTCTCCCTAGCATATAAGTGAAAGAGATTCAGAAATGGTTTTATGTTGTACTGTTCATAAAAGACACTGGAGCCAAAAGCACATGCGACAAGAATAAAACAGTGATGTTTCGATACCAAGGTGTGTGTACACGCGGTATCTTCATCGGAGTAAAAATAACAATAAAACACCTTACATTTTGTCTAACAGGCCGCATGAGAAATTTCCCTCTGGCACCCCCCCCTTTTTTTTTAGCACAATAATATGTGCTCGACAGGTGGCCATTCGCTTAAACTCAGAAGTCGACCTGTACACATAAACTGTCGAGTAAATTTTTGGAATTTTGGAAATCTCTGCCCGGATCTGCTCACCATTGAAAAATTCCGTGCGAAATTAAACAAGCCAAATCTGTTGAAGTTCTTGAAACGCAAACCATATTGGCGGAATAACTTTGGTTCTTAATTTGAGCGTTATTAGGCTACATCCTGTTCTTCCAACAGTTGACAGTTCCCAACCTAAAAATTGCCATGCTTTAGAAAATGTTGTGACTGCCATGACGTCGAGCTATAGTGGTCCTAGTGTTGCCGTACTCCCGATGCACGTTTACATTTTTTTTAATTGTTCGCGAGCTACTATACTTTGTTCCACATTATGTTTTCAGAAAACTGACTGTATGCCGCCACGTTTTCTTTCGCTACGAGTGCAAAAAATCCGTAAACATTCTATTCGTAAACTCTAACAGTAACTTTGTTCATTCTACAAGTGTGATATCGACATGTTTTTGCATTCTTAGTGCAAGGAAACGAGTCGTCATCCAGTCAGTTTTCTGAAAACATAATGTGGAACAAACTATAGGCTCGCTGTCAGTGACTACATTGTCCTTGTGCATCCTGTTGCCCGTAACGAATTGTATTTACTATTATTATTATAACCCCTGATGGCCGAATACGTATGGTATTTTCTCATATTAATTAAATGATCGAAACATTTATACCTGTGTGGTTTCTGTTTTGTTTTTGAAGCTATTTTCAATTTTTTTTTAATTTTTATATTGACTTTTAACATATGCTGTAATTAGTGGTTTTATTTTTGTGTACGTTGTAATTGATATTTTATGGATAGTAATTGTAAATTTGATATGTCTCGGCTCTACACAAGTTTCTGAGTGAACTTAAAGCCGTTATTTGGTAATAAACTAATTATATATTAATTATTATATATTTCGTGGAGCGTTCTTTCGCTGGCTGCAAGATAACAGTAATACGGATGGTGGATGACCCCACAGTAAATCCTAAAGATATCTCGTTAGTGAGCACTTTACAATATTTACTGACCGTACTTTAACTGAAAACTATGATAGCGGATGAATTAAGGCATTGACTACATTACTATGAATGTTTCTTTAAAAGTTGTGTGCGTGTTTAAAGAAGAAGCAATCTGGCAATGTGTCATTAACATACAGCTGAATAAATATGGTGGGCTCTGAATAACTATGGTGGGCTCTGAATAACT